>QXVZ01026347.1:0-23912 GCA_008931825.1 Phallusia fumigata
TATGACAATTTAGGATCGTAGTTAATTTTTCGTCTGGAACATGTCAATATTTGTTTCGTTAAATTTCCTTGTGCATAAAAAGTAGCTGTTAATAAACTTTATTTGCAAAATGTCCTCTTTTCTGGTGATGAAAATATGGTAGGCCTATTGTTGGTGCACATTGTTACTAAAAACGCGTTTGCATTAGTGTAGTTCGAAACACGCTATATATTTTAGAAAGCAACAAATCGCTTGTAACTGGCAGGAATCGCCCACAGATCTTTTGTTGTGCTTCATAAGAATTTTAAGGTTTGGGCGGAAAAAAGTTTTAAATAGGAAGATACTTGTGTTTAAAACATTTTCTACGTTTCGACAAACGCTGTTGTCATCATTAAGAATGACTCGGAAAAGCGGCGCAAAATTACATGTCGCGGTAAAAGAAAAAAAGGGGGAGGATGGGGGCTGGGGGGCGCGTAACAACTGTTAAACACGATAAAACCAACTGATAAGAACATCCGCTAAGGTACGCAATAAAACATGTCAACAAGGAGATAATAAGGGAAACTGACTTGTATCTTCCTATTGAGAATATTGAAAACCGTGAATTGTGAACCCCAGGAAAAGTTTTGTTTGGCAGAATACAAACAGCATTACAAAAAAGTCTTCAAACAGTTGTGGAAATGTCTTTTACTGTACACTACTTCAAGCACCGCAAACGTATTCTACCAGCTGTTTCGACCAACATCTGTTTGGAAAAATTTGACCTGGTCACCCTAGTGGCCAAAAATCGAACAGAAGCTGGCGCAATTGAAAAAGCAACAGTAATCATTTTTGGTCATCATGTTTTTCACTGATACGCCCTGATATTTTGTAATGGCCGCACAACCATAAAACAAAGGTTAACGTAGTAATATCACAAAGTGTAAAAAACACTGTAAAGAAATATTAATTTTTAAGCAATTAGTTTGCCCCGGTTTCCATTGGCATACGTGGTCCGGCCAAGCTGCTATCTAAAACGGTTGCTCAGACACCGCATTTGTAAAGTGGGAATGTTCTTTGGCAAAGTAATGTTTCCTAAAGCCGTAAGAAGGTTATGTGGTCGTAGCTGAGCTCGAGAAAAAGGGTGTCCTGTACATTTTAAAAGCCCTTGTAGCCTCTTTCGCTAATTTTTGGCTCGTGATTTTCGTTACTCAACATTGAGATTATGAGACTCGCAGTGCGCCGGTAGGCTGAATAAAAGTAAAGGAAATTGTGGTCTGCCAAAGTTTCTCACCTTCAGCAACGTTAAAGAGTTTGCAACATTGTTAAACTCTGATCGGCCTTTAACTTCACATACAGTTCGCTTAACGGATAAGACCAGTCTACTCAATTACACCTGCGGAAAGAGGTTCCTCGTCACCTACACAACCGAGGTCTCCTCAGCCCTACGCCGCTCACATGACCAGAATGTCATACCGTTTCCAATATTCAACTGTCTAAAGTGCCAAGCGGTCATGCGATGGAGGCCTTCCTGCCAACAGTTCCTGCTTGAGTTTACGTAGAATGTGAAAGTTATTCAATTACATGCGCGCGCAACACGATAAATACCTGCTCGAATCTTACAAAAAGCAAAAGGTTCATAAAATTTTCCTGAAATTATAGATTGATTGACTGTAGTTGCGGTAAAAAAATGGCTGCATGCATCGAACCCCACAGACCCTAACGATGTTTGTGTGGGTCTTGTATATATGGGATCTGCAGCTACAAGGCGATCCTCCATCACCGACACTATTTTTTCTGTGTACATAATGTTTGACTGCAGCCCTGCGCAAGAATGCGTTTAAAGAAATACGACTGAAAATAAGGAATTTTAAGTGTCTCCTGCTGATGATCCGTTAATTTTGATTAGCGGCGAACAAGCTTATTTCGAGTATTTCGTGTATGTTTGCGGAAATGTTCGGATGCACTTTAACATGTAAAATTCACCTGCGTTCTTGTAGGCCTTGCCGGAATCATTTTTACGCAAACTCAAAACCAAATTATTCCAGTTTGTATGGTGGGAAAGAGTAAAACGAACCAAACTTATCGCGAATGTCCAACTTAGAGGTGCAAATATGTTGGACGTCGAGTGCTACACTTTATCTTTAAACCTTAAATGGTTTTTAAAATTTCTTGATGTTGACTACAAAGCCCCAAAAAACACTTAAAAAACGAGTAATCTTATGGAAAAAAAGAGCTAGAGAATGCCGGGTGCGAGGCACGTTAGCAACAACCTCGAAACGATGTGCGCAAATTGTCTCTCTCCGAACAGTTAGAAAAATAATATCAGACGGCAGAAGATCATTCGAATGGTTCAAACAACCGAACCACACTCCAGATCACTGTGGGCGTCAAAGAGCGTCAGACTTGGATCACAAAAGTCCAATTTAGACTAATTTCTTTTATAAACCTGTATTTTAATTGGGGAAAAGGCGAACTGAAAACGAAACGGCCTTCTGATCCAAAGGTTCTTCTTCATACATGTAATCTTGATTTTTAGGTAAATTCCCCTTATTTTGTCCCTGGCCATAAAAAAAACAATCCATATTCAATGTAGCCTACATAGGATTTGAATCTAAAACAACGATTCCAGCACGTTTGATCAGGAACTTTGATTTTCAACCACAAGTTTCATTTTAAAAGTGATTCCATGTCTGGGGAACAAATAAGTTTATGGTCGACGCTTCCTAATACACTGACATGTCCCTTAATGTCACTGGGACTATCTTCGGGAGGCAATTTAACAGATATCAATTCCTGCAAATAAAACAAATGTGAAATTAACAAAGGCTTCATAGCCTAATGAAAAGCAACATGACAAATACATGCAGTTGATTAAAAAACTTCAAATGTTACTAATGTGGCAATTTTAGTTTAAAGCTTTGTGTTGCATTACCACCAAAATGTACATAGGCAACAAACAAAATATACAACAACGACGACAATTCAGAACGTAAAGATAAAGGCTTCAATTGACATCCTATGCACTAAACTTGAAAATTGAAACTGTGGATGAACAAACCAACACTGAGTTGATTTAAAACATTTAAGCTGTTCCCCCCTAAAATAATTTGGGTCAAAACCAAATATTCAGTCAAAAGCTTGAATATTAAATTTTGGCAAATCCGATTAAACTACCAGCCTGGCAGATTATTAAGAATTCTACATGGCTAATGCAAATAAAGTAAAACGTCTTTGAAAGAGTGGTTGAGGAGAATATTGCACTGAGTGTCTGGTATTTTGTGGTGACCATCATCAGATTGTGTTTCACTGTTCTATTTTGCAGGCCTGTTTTTTGCATTTTTAAAAACAAGTCTGTGCTGGAACTGAAATATTGATAATAGGGCATATGTGGCTGACATTGAAACCAGAGTGCTTCACAAACTTTACTTAATAAAAAATGCTTTCACCATTTTTCACAAAAGTGCAAAGAACTGCAATTACATTTACCTCTGAAAAACACGAGGATACTCCAGTTTTGAGGTTGAGAACAACATTGCCAAGCATAAGTCGACATTTTCCAGACTTTAAAACCTGGATTTTTCCAATTTTGCCCTCAGATAAACTTCCAAGGTCACATTTCTCCTCCTCACTATCCTGAAAATATTATGTCAGAAAATTTAGAAACAAAAATGCTCCTAAAACACTTAGAAATGTCCGTTTCATCAATTAAATTTGCCATAGTGGATATTGAAGATCTTACTGCAGAACTGACTTCTGTTTTACTGTCGTCTTTTTTCTGAGTCCCAGGTTCCTGCTTGATCTGAACCTTGTCGTCACCACTAGAGGAGGCAATCCCAGGTAACACGTCAGGAAGTTGAAACACAACAAGTTTGTCTTCCTGGTACCCACCACTAAAAATGCAATAAAATTATATTTAAAAAAAAAAACTAAAATAAACATGCTAAATATAATGTTTAGGCTTATTTCTTTTCAGTTAACGCAGGTTTATCAAGAAAAAATCATACACAGTTATTGAAAGAGGCTGTTTTTTAAAAAAGTTTAAAACAGATACCAAACCTAATTTAAATTACAAAACAGAATTTTGTCTTATTTGCACTAATGCTACAGTGGAATTGGCTTTTTAAATTGAACTCCAATAGCATTAAGTACAAGTGTTTTACTGCAATATCCCAGTTACAACCTTTCCTATACAAAGCACAACTGATTTCATCTTACCTGAAAATGGATGCACAGTTCGAAGGATGTTTCATGTTTCCTATTAATCCTACATGGAAACAAAAGTTGTGATAAAAGAAAAAAGCTTATTAGTCATTTGATGAATGTAATGTTTACACTTTACAAGTCAGTAAACTTTTAAACAACAAAACAATGATTTCATTGCCAGGTATTTTGTCCTTATGAAACTTTAAAACCTGCGTATGATAAAAATCAACAAAAAAATGAAAATAAATATTTGGCTACAGAGCTTTAAAAACTTACAACAGTAATATTATCCTGCATTCTTGCATAGGTTTTGATAAACATTTGAAAGATAAGCATGTTTTGATGTTAAATTACAATCAAAAGACACATGTTACAATTAATGAATAAAAATACCTGGTTCACTTTTCACGTTAGCAGAGTAAAGATTTTGTGTCTCTTGCATTGGTAGGGTTATGGGTTTTAGCTTTTCATCATTTTGTAAACCAGCAATCAACTAAGAAGGGAATGACACATAAACATACAGTTTCAATACTAATTACACTTATGAAAACGCATACTGAAGTTTGTTTGGATTTCTACTAATTGAAGGTTTAGGGTTAGCCCAAATCGATACTATCACACATGCAGGGCTTTACGAAAAGTGAACTACGATGTTGTAGTTAAAAATACTTTACCGATTGATTGCCTTCCTCCAAACGCTTCATTACTTCATCTGACTCTGCTTTTTCTAGCGCTGGGTCAAAACTGTAACACATGAAAGGGTACAAAATAACTGCCATACACACCAAACTATGTGAATTTAATACAAAACTAGAAGGGTGGCTTACCATATATAGACATTCTACATACACTATCACCCGATATTAAAAGAGGATATATTCCACACAATATATTACATTGGGTCTTATAGTTACCAGCGCTATTTATGACATGATTGTTTCTGCTGGCAGAAACGCATGGGTCCCCACACATGCAAAGTTCTACATTGTGCATTTTTCTGGATATGTCCAGGCTATAGGTATGTAAACAAAGCAATTAGAGCACTGCATTTTCTTGAAACTGTGTACATTTCATCCAATTCGGACATTGTTTAATAATTTGACCCATTTTAGGGGCTAGCAGGGTAACTGATGGGGTTATAAGGTCAAACAAAGAAATTGATGCACTATAATGACATGTTCTACAAACTGTGCAAATTTCATTCAATTCGAACATTGTTTAATAATTTGACCCATTTTAGGGGGCTAGCGGGGTAACCACTGGGGCTATGGTGTCAAAAAAATGAAATTGATGTACCACGAAGGCATGTTCTGCAAACTGTGTAAATTTCAACAAATTTGGACTTTATTTATTAATTTGACCCATTTTAGGGAGCTAGCGGGGTAACCACTGGGGCTATGGTGTCAAAAAATGAAATCGATGTACCATAATGGCATGTTCTACAAACTGTGTAAATTTCACCCAATTCAGACATTGTTCAATAATTTGACCCAATTTAGGGGGCTAGCGGGGTAACCACTGGGGCTATGGTGTCAAAAAATNAAACTGTTCAACATGGGGATTTCCCTTTCGCTAGATACATAGTGACCTCACAACGGCCAAAGTTCATGCCACATAATAAAGGACAAAATGACTAAGCTTTTACTTAAACAAATGTTTTTTTTTCATCGAATCCCTTTTAAACTGTTCACACGGAACAAGTACAAAGCACAAGTAATTAGCTTTGTCATGGCAGATGAGGGTAACAAAAAAAATTACTGGGCAAATTGTTACATACAAAATGCATGTTGTGTGTGTGCATATAAATTAAATGCAAAACCTATAAATTGAAACCTTTAGTAACAATAGGTAAGTTTAAATGCACAAAAATTTGCTTTGTAGCAAAAAACAGCAAGTTAGAATGTCTGTAATATTTTTCTGTTGTTATTATGTTTACTTTCATGCATATTTTCGCATTGGCAGTAATAAGAAAAACATAAACCAATGTGGAGTTTTAATCTTTCACATTGGCTTGTGTTTGAATGAGTTACATTTACCATGACTTTTGTAAACTAATGTTTTTCACAAGAGCACACAAATTTTGCTTTGCCAAAAAGACAACTACATTCAAGCAGACAGCATATCAGAAGGAAAGAATTTCATTTCAGAAAACTCACCTTTCCTTTTTTATTGTTGGTTTTTGCATTTGATTTGATGCTGGTTCACTGAAACTTTGTGCTTCCCTGCCTTTTCTACGTGCTTCACATGTTGGACCGGATTCAAAAATCGAATGCGACTGGATTATCTGGTAATAAAAAGTTAAACACATTGGTGCGGTGATTAAGTAAGAGATTTTAGAGGTCAATTTTACTCAGGTGAAGATACCCACGGGCCATAAAGTTTTTAACCATAAAATTAGTCTGTAAATACACGATTACACAACGATCTTATCATCTTTATGGGAGTTTTGTTGCATCAGTACCAATCACTCTTACTTCTTGCTGGTAAATAAAAGCTTAATCCACACTCGCAACGTAACTTGAAACCACATCTGCGACAATGTGAAATGCCGTTGTGAGCAGAACTTTGGACACCGAAGTTGTATGACAAAAAAAGTTTGGCGTTTACCTCCTTGCTTTTGAAACCTCTTCCTCTTCCTCTCTGTCTGGGTGTGTTTGATCTTTCTGACTTTCTTTGTCGTCCATCTGTTGACCGTTTCACTTCTTGTTTTACTCTGCCATGTAAAAGGTTAAGATAGATACATTGTGGTGTAAGAAAAACAATGAGACATCTCTAAGCTTGTGTATTTAGACTGGTGTTAAAACAGACCAAGTAAAGCAAAAGCCCACTGTTCCTGTTTGTAAGCAAGTTGCAGAGTCAGAGTTGTAAGAGGTTCAAAAAAAAATTGGACCCCAAGAATACCAGCAATGTTGCCAAGTTTTGTTTTTATGAAAAACATTTTGGAATGTGTTGGCAATGCTTTTAGTTTTTTTTTATCGATTTTATAAAAATAATAAGAGTAGTAGTCAGCATCCTGGTAATACTAGGATTTTGGAGTCAGACTTTATACCTTGGACTCTGCAAACCTGTTTGCAACTTGGATATCTTTTGCATGTGTTATAAACACTTTTTGCAGTGTAATATAAATTTTATCGGGTGTGAAGCATGTAATACTTACTCGACTTTTGTGCGATCTTTTCGAATAGGTATGTTAGGTGAAAATGTTTTCTGCAATCAACATAAAGGTCAAAATTTATTTGAAAAATGTCTAGAAAACATCTTATGTACAGGGCAAACATATAAATGTCAAAAAAATAGTATGCAACAGAAAGTAAACAATATTTTACTTATTTTGCATCCGAATATGCCGAAACTTGGTTTTTTTGCAAATGCTTATATGGACTTAGTAAAATGTTCATGTGACATAAAGTGTTACCTTTTTGATGCCACCCAAAGTTAAATCTCTAGGGCCCCGTAATGATGGCAAGCGATTTGGTGTCGATTCAGACGGTGTTTTTGAAGTAGATTTTGACCGACCAGGACGTGTTAAAGATGTCTGCTCTGTATAAATAACTATGTAACAATTATTTACTTTCTTGTCAGCTTCCTCGCATAAAACTTAAATGACAGCATAGGTGCTTTTTTGTACCACATAATGTCTTAACAAAGCAGCTATCAGTGGCTCGGTAATTGTAATAGTGATATTATGTTATTATATTTTATTTCACAACAAGTCAATCTCAGAAACAAAATACAAGCCAAAGTTTGAGTGCAGATCATTCTTGGATGTTTTCAGTTTGTAATTATTTAGAAATAACTTAAATGAACATAGCAATTACAATGAAATAGGCATAACAACTGTTAACATGTCACTTATAACACTTCTGTTATGGGTTTTTTATCTTCGATTATGCATTTTTTACAGTGTCAAGTAAAAAGTGTTGCTTTTTTGAGTCATCTAGAGAAATATAACAGTGCTTAATAAGGCATTATGTAATGGTTCATACAAAAGTTTAAGCTTTTAATATTCTGCTACAACTATTCCAAACCTTGAATTGTCCACCCAAATCATAAAAGTCTAAGTACAAACAAAAAGGGGTTGTCGAAATAATGCAATTTTCTAGAAAGAAACCTACTTTTTGCAGGTTTTACCAATTGTATGTGTAATACACTGTCTTAAACACACTGGTAAATTAAATCAGGTTTTTTTGATGCAAAATTTTTAGACGTACAATTTCCAGGAATACATGCAATGCGCAACCTCTTATATGTTGAAGTTACTTTAGATACACCTTGCTTGACATTAGTCTACACAACGACATATTTGCCTGAACAGATGTTTGATAGAAAAATAAGTACATACAAATCCTAACTGCAAGCGTAATTATGCCACTGTATCGTACCTGAAGTACCTGATTCCTTTTTAATCGTTATACCAGGCTCTGTTTTGATCGTTGGTGTTGAACTTCCGCTCATATTTAAAGGTTAACAGCTTACAAAGAAGCTAATCACACTTCGAAGGAAATTTACAAAAACACGCGGCAGCAAAATCGGTGTTTTCCCCGTGGGTGCTTTTTTCCTATCTCCATTCGCATGGTGGCGCTGTTCATAAAATAGTAGCTTATTTTACCGGGCGTCCATTTTTAAGACGGGCAAGTGTAAGTAGGCAAAACGGATAATTTGTGATCCTATTTGTGCGGTTTTAGTGACTGTCACACAAGTAGTACAACACGCTGTGTATGACGCCACCTAGAGGCGTCCAGTGTAGTAATGTCTTGAACCAGTAAGCTTTTAAGGGCCTTGCCAGAGAAGGCGCGAAAATTGTGATGCGGTACGCCCATTGCAACGAGATATCCAAAACTCAATGCGTACCGTACTGTTGTCCTTGGTCTTGCCTTGAGCCCAGCCGCAATACAGTGCCGGAAACGGATTAAAGTATTGATCTTCGAAAAATCGACACATTTTTCCTTAAACTTCACTTCCCAGTGTTTCGCAGATTTTTATTTGATAAAATATTTTTGCTCATTACACTTGTTTTTTTTTGCTGTGTGGGTGTGATTGTAGCAATACCTTTTGTTTCGTTTGTTCAGGAGAAACACGCTCGCTATTCGAAAACCGGATTTGTGCATTTGAAGGTTCATTGATTATTATCCAAAGCAGGTTTCAACCTTTTGTTGCGCAGCTATTTCCTCTCCTCTCAGGTGAGTACTTTGGACAAATTGCCATTGCACACTTTTTGTTCAACCGAAAAAACATAACATTTTAAATTATTTTGTGCCCCCGTTGACATGCAAACACACTAAGCTCTGTAAGTGTAAAAATAAATACAACTAGAGACAAGGCAAGATGTATGAACGAAGCGGGCGACAGTAATATGTCCGTACCAAAGATACTTAAGCGTAACATTGGAAAACGTCAACTTTTCCTAGTTGACGTTTTCCAATGGAAAACACGATCACCTAATGTATTCATTGGCTCGATGAAAGCGCCGAGTGCCTAAATATAATTTCAGCGCAACATTTCCTTGAGGGGGCACAATTATAGCAGAACTCCCACCAGGCGGCGCACCAAAAGTCAGGGGCGCATGACGTCATTAACCTTGACGTGGGTCGCGCGTGTACAATTGCAAGGCAGGTGTCCTTATTGTCGAGCATTTCCAACGACAGAGATTAACTCCAGGACAGCATAAATCAATTGACAGGCAGCTGAAAATAGCTTCAACATTCACAGCAGGTTGCTCCCATTCAAACCCGCGCTCGCAAGGTCACATTGTTACCGATGGTTTGAAGCGTAACAATGACTGTCGACAATGTTTCGATTTTTTGGGGAGAAAATTAAATTCCTGGGCAACTGCTGTAAAAATTTGCACCTGTTTTGAAAAATCAGGAGAAAAGCCGAATAAATGCACGAGTTCGAAAACAACGTTAAGAAACAGACAATATACTGCAGGACCCTAAAAACAAACAGGCAAATCTGAAAAAGTAACATTGGAAAAGCAGAACACAATACGAAAGTTCTACAAGCAATGCAAATGCTGAAATCTAACACTAATTAGAGGCTGTCACTAAATTTAGGGTAATTTAACAAAATTAAAGTCATTTAAAAATTTCTTGTTTATACTCAAAAACGCCGTCTAAACTTATAACGTATTAGGAGGGTATATAACGTATTAGTTACTGTTAAAAAAATGCATTTTTAGTTTGGTTTCACCGGGGGTAATATGTTGAAACCTTGACATTCAACTCTAACATCGCTGAACAACAGTTGCGAGCAATCAAAGTGGAATGATGTATTTAATTGCGTGAGTTGGCAAACACAACAAGGAGTTGATCGTACGACGTTAAATCCCATTTAATTCGTTCCGATATTGGACGTTACCGGATTATCCAATACCAACCCCTTTGTATTGGAAACTTGAGTTTTTGACCGCATGGCCACAGGACGACCCAGATAATTCGGATGTTTTTTGACAAAAAGTGGAACTTAAAAAAACTGTATAAAGCGTTGTAAAGAGTGTATTGGAGCTGGAAGTACAACTAAAAACATCCACACATGCTAGTATATACTCATACATTTGAGACATCAACTATTTGTTAACATTTTGACATTGTTACACGATGTTCTAAGTAATAGCATTTTTGTTTATGCTTCAAGTGCAAGCAATACAATGGAAAACGTATATAGAAAGTATACGTATACTATATATAACCTGTCTATGTATGGGGAACTTTTGTCGTGCCAATATAACGGGGTTTAGTGGTAGAGCTTATTAACACCGTATAAATGTACACCAGGCCTATAAGTTGTGTTATCAAAAGCTGACACACCAAGCAACCTAAGACAGGATTCGAACGCACGACATAAATTTATCCAGTGCCTTATAGCGGTCAGGTTATTTAGGTGCACCTTTGTTAAACCGATCTAACACAAGTGCAATGTAACGCTTACACGGCCAATGATTACTTTTCACTTTGCAGAAAATCAATGCGACTTACACGCGACTGCGAGTGATTGGGACAAAAGCTTTTTTAAACGACTGCTGTTACACGTCATTCCAACACCACTAAGTCAAATTAAAAGTGTACATTAGGGCTGCATATAAACTTTTCCAATGCTTTGCGCTTTTAGCATTGGACCTTTAAAAATGTATGGAAAAGTAACTAATATACGCCACGAAAGATTCGTGCCATCACATCCTTAGCAGTTATTCTGATGTCGTTAAATAATACTAACCAAAAAAAGTTCGAAATTTTGGAAAAAAAAGAAGTTTTAAATTTTTCCTGACGTCACGAAACTTATGACACAGTTTCAACTTTGGACCAACGTGACGTCACAACGTACGTCAACTTTAAATCCCGCTTAAAGACCCCCCATTTCAACGATCACAATTTCACAGTTAACTCGATCAACCGATCTTTAAGTTATTAGGTCAGTGAAGCCCATAGACATCCCATGTCTCACCAGCAAGCAAGCGGTATGTTCTGCTTCTCACTGTCATGTAATCGCTGATGTTTAATCCAATTCCGGCTTGAAGGAGAGAATCGCTTCCTACTGGGATCTAACGATACTTGTGAGCGATTTTGCGCAACCAAATGTCGACAAGCCAGTGTGGGAAATATGTGGTTTGTGGTCTAACATATTGTAAAGGACTATAATAAAACAAACATAGTCTTTGATGCGATAATTTATGTGTTAATACCTATTTTGTTTATCCCCGTTGTTAAACAGCATTTTCTTGGTGCAATTTAGGTAACAACAAACAAACTAAAACAAAACAATTTCGTTGCGCTAATTGCATCCAACTGATGGATTGCGATTTTCACATGAGTCAATACTGTGAAGAGAAGAATTAGGTGATTCTCTGAAATCTTTTTACCTTTTTCTATCTAAGTGTTTACCAGGTTTTTACCTTTTTTCTATCAAAGTGTTTAAAATTGCAATTATACCTGTAAAAAACAGTCGTTTTATTTCAGTTTAGATATTTTTTTGGTTGAAAACTGATTTTTTGGTTGAAACTTTCAACTATTGTCGCCTAACAAAGTCATGAGTGAAACACATTTTCGTCTATTTTAAGCACAGATGTCGAGAATAAATTTTAAGAACTCGTTGCTGTAGAAAAAATGATGTGTTGTGAAAAATCGTTCGCGCACCAAACAGCAATCTGTCAAATGCACCACTTGGCGATTCAATGCAACACAGTTCAAGTACATGCGACGCTTATGTGAACGGACGTATCGAGTCTACTTGTGTGTTTAATAAACCGGTGTGCCGCAATCACTGCACCACAACTCACACGGGGTTTTAAATGCAAAATCAAAATGACAAGCAGTAAGCTGTCGTAATTCCCCTTTATGAAAGGCGACGTTTATCTGCTTGCAGGGGCTGAAGTGTGTTGATATTGCGTGTGTTAATGACGACTGCTCGATGCGCTATAAGTCGGATTATTGACAACCTTTCGCGCCCGTACAACGGCAGAGGCCGGGCTAAGGATTTCTGGTGATTTCAAGGTCTACAAAGGTCGAAAGAATTAAAACAGTCTGGGTAGATATGAAAGTTTGTCTAACTGTTTGACAATGTGTTGGGCGATTTAAAACCATTACATGTTTGACAAAAGTATTTTTTAGTGTTGAACAAATAGAAACTGTTAGATATTGGAAAAGAAATGATTTTTTCCAGGTATCTTTAAACCAAAGCGCAGAGCTTACGCACATCCTGCAAAAAGCAAAATTTATCATTCATTGCAAAAAAATGTCATTCGCCGCTTTATTTTGTGTGAAAGACAAATTTGTTGCGCACAGGGACGACAGTTACCCAAAAAAACAGTGTTGGTCAACCAACGAACAAACATTTTGCGCTTTAAAAAAGATAATAACAAATTTAGGACATTGTGGAATCTTTCTTGAATTTCAACATGCAACCACATTGGCATTAAACACGTTTAATTATTTCGCAAGTTTTCTCGAAAATCGATTAAAGTATTTCGGTCGCAGCGCGAAGTTGCAACAGTGAAAAATCAAATCAGTTTTAGCGTTGAATAAATAGCGGCTTTGCTCTCGCTTTAATCGGCTTAAGGGGAAACCGCGCGTGCTAATTTGTCGCTCTGGAAAAAATAACATCGGGAAAAGAACTGGTAAAAGGGGGGAGGAGTATTTAAAGGTTCGTGCGCGGAATTCTATTCTTATTATGGCTGCGAACGCCACGCGCGTCTTCATTGTGACGTAAGAAAGGGATTAGGAAGGACTTGTCGGTAATAGCAGGTGGTGGTTTGTATAAGTCGACCTTATCGCCATTCAGATATCGTAAAAATGAATGACATTTTTAGTGACTGCGTTAAAAGATTAAACAAACAGGCAAGTTAGGCCGTCAGTTTTTAAACTATGATAGCCACTTTCATTTGGTCACAAGGATATTTCGAAGATAGTGCTAATGTTTAACTTTCGGTTATTTTCTTAATTTAATACGAACCAAAAACTGTGGTGTACCGTCATTTTTTTGACTATTAATTGTTTTTTTTTAAATGCGCAATGCAACCATATTGTAAGTACCAATAAAAGTTGTATGGAATGTGTTAAAACCTAACAAAATGTGGTTAGCCGAATTCAGATTAAATTTAATTTCAAATTAACTTGAGGGTCTACATCGAAAAAGTTTAAAAATCCTTGTTGCAAAAAAACCCAGCGTTTTAAATGTGATTTTTGACAAATTCATTTTACAACGTAGCTTTGTCGACAAAAGTTTGATCTAGGAAATATGAACAACGAAATGTTGCTGAAATATCCGGAACGATATAATATGGAAAAGACATGGGAGAAGGCGGCCTCCAACGCTATCACAAGAGGGGAATCACCCACGACGGCCGGATTTTCAACCAAAAAAAGTGAGTGGGATTGCAAAATATTAACGAAGAAAATCAAAGACATTTCGGCATTTAAAATGCATTGATATGAAAGTAAATTTAACAGATAAGCTTTTTTCATCGGACATTTAATTTCCGTTTTGCTTAAGTTTGTAATGTTACACTTTTAGCTACAAAAACTTAAATTCAACGGTGCTGCTTAAAAATAATGGATTACCTTGCTAAGTCCGACAATTCTACCTCGAATTGATGACAGGTCGAATCCTGGATATTCTGTGTCGGGTTTGTGGCGATCGGAGCTCAGGAAAACATTACGGGGTTTTCGCGTGCGATGGATGCAGTGGATTCTTTAAGAGAAGTATCCGAAGAAACAGAAAGTATTTGTGCAAGGTACAGAAGAAAAAAAGCGCATGAATTTTATGTTTGTTAAATCAAAGTTTCTGTCCTAATTTTTAAATTTTCTATAAAAGACGACAATGTAGACAAATTGAATCTGAAATTAATTTGAAAAAGCGTTTTATATGAGTGCCGAAACAACCCAACAAAAAGATTTTAATAAGGGTACCAAGTTTCCCACTACAATCATCTTACCAGGAGGATTCGATTTTATCAACATCAACGATTTAAAAGTGTTTTCACCCGTTTATCTTAACTGACTGACATTTATACAAAACCACATTCCACATTCTTGCTGAAAAGCAGATTGCAAACCAATTTACCTGTTTACGTAAACCATTACATCGATTTAACCTTTTTTGCATCCAGGGTTCAGTGGAGGGACAGTGCAAAGTTGACAAAATCCATAGGAACCAATGCAGATCTTGTAGATTGAAACGTTGTCTCGCTGTGAACATGAACAAGGAAGCTGTACAGGTTTGTAGAATTTTCGCAATAAAATCTGACCAAGTCAATTTTATTTGTTTTTTACACAAACGATTCAGGGTTTGTATGTAAGACGGTCAATATACCATTGCTTGTGTAATACGCTTTTGGGTTTAATTAAAATACATACCATTTAAAAAAAAGGTTTTTAATAACAGAGCTTAACAGTTTTACTATTCAAAACCCTGTGCTGTGTGGGACTTTGATATTCATTTTTGTTTTATTCGAAGAAACATTTTTGACAAAAACAAGTTTTAATCATTATTTGGGGAATAAACAAAAAAATGGGTAAAAGCAATTTGCAATGCTATGGATAGCAGACTTCCACCATTTAAAAGCGCTTCCCATTTATTTGCCATAAATTTTCGGATATAAGCAAAAACAAGCTCCTTGTGTACAAAATGGCTGACCTATAATCTGCTATACTTGCTTTTCAGCACGAGCGAGGACCTCGGAACTCGATCGGGTTTCCCGCCGAACTCATGCGCCTGGATTCCCGCGTGCGTGCTTTGGATAAGCCAAAGAGTCCGATCAAAAACCAAAGCTCTCCGATCAAACCGGACTCAGTTTCTGCATTGGATTTAAATGGTACAAAGATGAATTTTTTATATTTAGGAATCAAAATGTATAGTAAGATTAATAGGAAAAATAAGCATGTCAGTTCTAGCACTTCAAACATATAAGCCACTTGAGGCATTGATGTGTCATTGTTTGGTTCAATCGAAATCGTTCAGGGGTCGCATAAAATTCCTTACCCATAAAAGATGTCGCAAGATAAAATATATTTAAGACGTCAGGCTTTTGCATGAAGATGCGCAACCAGTAAACCACAGCGCAATTTTCGAGTGACCCATTAAACTAGGAAAACAATACTGCTGAATCCCGATAATGTTTGTGTTCAGTAAACGCTAACGAGATAATGCGCTCAACCATTTTTAACCCAAATTACCAGAATATGAAAAAGAATTGAGAAACACTGGAGTCGATATAACGGAATGATAAGGTAAATAAGATTAAGACAACACAGGAGTGGGCAAAATTTTTGGCACACAGGCCAGATTTGTTGAAAGTATATCTGGACTACAACCATTAGACAAATCCCACACGCTTCGAGCGCAAGACAAACGAATTGGGTTAATACAATATGTACAATATGTAATAACATCTAGCGGCAAGCATAGAAGTCTACACCGGCCGGATTCTGTTTTAACCTCTTAAAAAACGGTTAATTTTGCATTAAACAAAATAAAACTGTTTTGTTATAACAGCGGACACTCGAGCGCCGTCGCGTTATTCAGGCAGTGGAATGGAGTCACCAGATACAACAACACATCAGATAGCTTCCCCTCCTCATACGAAGCCCCAAGTTACAGTACCACAACCACTTGGTGGCGCTAACAGCCACATCATCGCACCGTTTGCTGTCGGAAACTATCTCAACTATATCAGCAACTTTACAATGTCTCAAGGTAAGCTTAAAAAATTAAAAGGAAAAGTTTTTAGACACTTGCATTTTTGACATCAATAAAACTTTCGTTTAGTAAATACGTTTTTTATGGTTAAAGTGGGTTTTCAACCTATCTTTGGGCGCTCATTTGTGGTGCTGTAATTTACAAATTTTGAAGAAAGATTTGTTAACACGATTAACTAAGACAAGATGACAAAACGTAGGGACTCGACAACTAATCGGTTGACGCTTTACGATATGGCTTCTACGGAGACATGTATGTGGAATTCCTTGTAAAACCACACAATAATCTTTCACAGCCCCTTCAAGTCTCAAGCACGGGTTAGAAGATATCTCTTTAGCGTCAAGGTTGGCGCTAAACAACAGTTTTCCTCTCACACATCAACCGGACGCCATATCGCCGAACTTCGCAAACATCTTCCATCAGCAGTTAGCGGCGTTATTGGGACAGCAAAGGCAGTTTTCATCAGTTCAAATGCCATGGAGCCATCCAACGCTCGCCAGCGTTGCCAACCTGTTTTCATTTGCATCAGCAGGGTAAGAAATAAAATCATAAAAAATCCGTTTTTTAGGCCCAGAAAAAACAACAACAAATTATTGCGAAACATTTTTTTGTTTACTAAAACGCTTAGTTCAGATGAAAAAATTTGTTGTTTTAAAATCTAAAAGAAAATTGTGTTGCATTTAAGTTGAAGAGTAAATAATCGCACTTTACGAAACTTAATTTTTTTAGGCCCACAAAAGTAGAACAAATTTTTTCGAAAAATGTTTGTGTCCCAAAAATGGTTTGGGATGGAAATTGTTGTTCTTTAAATTTTGAACGTAAAGCAAATAAACCCATAAAAAGCATTGTTGTGTAAACATGTGTGTTATTTTATCGTTTATAACTCCAAACTAAGCGTGACATTTCCGATCGGAAACTGTAACCTCACTAATTAACATACATCACAAAATCCCCCTTTCAATAAACATATCACGGCTAAACCCCTAAGCATCCTTGAAACCCGAAATTTTAATTGTACGACTTTTAACAAACATAATAACTATTTTGACAGCTTGCTTTCCAAGCCGGAGAAAGATGCCTCAACGAAAACCAGGAATTGGGAAAATGACTTGGAAGAAAGAGAAAACAACTCAAGCAGCTTTCAGCCTTTAGTGAACCCATTTCTGAATGCGATGAGCGCTGGAAAGTTAAACGAGATCGCGGTGAAAGCATTGAATGACGTAGTTGTGCGTTGTTTCGTCACAAAGCCCTTCAAGAAAATGGAACCGGAAGAGCAGGTGTGTATATGTGTGTATTTCCATGCACGCGTTAGCCTATGCCAGTAGACTGGTGGCCCCAAACCTTTAATATTACTTTATATGACTTCTTGTCAAATGAGGGCGGAATGAAAAGTTCCATATTAAGCAAAGAGGGAATGTTTTAAATAGGTTGGAAACGACTGCCCAATGTCTTCGTTCGGCCTGTCAATAAAAACAAGACCGCAAAGAAAAGTAATAGTTAACACTTTCTCGCCTAATTTATGTTTATAGACAAAGATGTTGAGGTTTGAGATTCAAGTCCAGCTTTTGCATGGCCTTACATAACACCACAAAACAGACAATGAATTGCGTATAAACTGGGGAGTTTCTGTTAGTCTAACAGAATTCTACCTTTTTAGCTTGCCCTGCTGCGTTCCAACTGGAGTTCTTCTCTCATACTGGAGTTGAGTCAACCCTCCACTGCACCGGATTATTCCACTATCATGCAAGGAATCTGTTACAATATGAATAAAACCGGTAAGGACATTGTTAGTTCTTCTATAGCCAGACATACACTACGCATGTATTAGAAGTAAAAATTATAAACACTCCTTAAAATTTTGTATGTTTAAGACTTCATTAAAAACAGCGGGGCCATTGTAAGCACAACTTAATTCAAAATCCATTGAGAATAAAATTACCAAAGACCAGTGCTTATTACCAGGACCGGCAAGATCTTAGTAGGGCATTTGTGCATGAAGAAATAAAGTGTTAAAACACTGGTGTGATTAAAAGACTGAAGACAAAGTGATTAAAAGCTAGACTGTAAGTTCAATGCTTTGTTATGAGCAGCACCATCAGTTTCCTGTCCAAGCTTTGCCTCTGTCAGCATTGGTTATAATCAGTTACTCAAAAGGGTTGGCGATGCAAGGCTAAAACCTTTTCTATAAACCAGTCAAAAACTAGGCGTTGAACATATTGTCTGAACATAATGGTATTGTTCAGGATCGGTAGGTTGCGACACAGAAGAGCTCCAGAGCGCCACTCAGCGGTTGTACAACACCATGTCGAACTGCCTCAAAGCAAGATTGGACAAAAATGAGAGAGAATTTGTGGCGTGTCTTGCTTTACTCGGTAGGACATCGAATAACTCTTTTATAACCAAATACTAAATTGCGTCACAAAGTCCTATTTTAACGTTCCATTCACAAAACCACTGAAACTTTTAGATAATTGATGTATATTTTTTATTGTTGTACTTCCAAAACTGTTTATGTTAACAACATAAAACCGTTCAATTGCAGGCAGCAACGATAAGTTCGCAAATGAAGTGACCAAAGTGCAGGATTCCTTTACTTTGTACTTGAAAACGAAATCTCACGATCAATGCGACCTTGAAGTCAGGTAAGTCAGTTGGTAACCTTATGTTCGCTAAAAGTACTTGAATGCTGTAATAACTTAAAAACAAGAGGCAAAAACTAAACCCGGAACCGCAGTTGCTGCCTGACAGAAGGCGCCTAAAACCTACAACCAAGGATGACAGTGCTGTACGGTACGCATCAGGTTGCGCGTACCACGTACCTCGCTACGAAGGGCGTGTTGTACCTTTTGATGATTTTTGCTATATCAAAACGATTAAACGATTTTGTAGTGGTTGCAAACAACTGCACGCAAATTTGCCTAAGCTTTCATAAGACTGCATATGTTGTCACTCGTTTGTTGAGGTGACGCCGAATAACAAAGACATTTCTTTGGAATTTTTAGACAAGTAGTCATTTCTAATGTGGTGAAGCGGATTCGGAACACATTCGAAAGCGACGTCCAGAAAATGTTCGTTCAACAAACAACAAACCAAGACTTTGTTGTCAACTTTATCACCGCAGCTCACGCCAAGCTCAGAGCAACTCTGTGAAACCGAAAGCAACTTCACAGCCACAGCAGAAGCAACAGTCTGCATCACATTTTTATGAAGTTCAAAAAGCGAAAACCTGCTTTAAAGAAGTGGTGGATATAGTTTCTTTTAAATAGGGAAACCCTGTAATAAAAAACAAATTGACCCAGCGTAGCTCTGACTGTTGCGTGTTTTGTTTACGTCTTAGAAACATAAACATCAGCGCTAAAATACTTGATATTGGAATAAATAAGACTGATTTTGAAAGTAGATGAAACAATCACTGTTGTCATCATCAGTGCAAAAGCAGTTAATTATGTTGTTCTGAGCTACTTAATAACTGTATTAATGTATGCGCGGCAAAAGCAGCAGCATTACTTTTTCGGTTGTTGCTGAGATGTAAAATTTTTATCGTAACCTTCGTTTGTGTATTTAACTTTCAGTTCGCAATTAAACGAGCATCACACTCTAAAAGTCGTCAGCATTGTGAACAAAAATGCGACAAAGAAATATTTGGCACCATGCTGCTATGACAGATGCGGTGATTGTTTAAAATACAATTTGCAAAAGGAGATTTCCAAAATACACACTGATTTTGGATTGTTAACACAACATCGATGTGCCTTGATATACATTCGAATGTGGATATTTAAAAACATCAAGACCTTGATAATCCGCACCAGGGACCGACACAGCGTAATTACTCTTCAAGCGTGCAATGCTATTCACGTATGAACAGGCAAAACGTATGGTTTAGACACTGGCAAAAATGGAGTAAAACCTGAAGGAATTATAAAAGATGGACCCCAAGAAACGAAAATCTTGCTTGACCCAATCGCATGGTCTTCCTTTACACCATAAACTGCTAAAAACGCCTTAAAAGGAGATGCAAGCCAACACTTGTGTGTAAATTTTTTTTTACATCTGTTCTATCTTCTACGCGATTTTTCGTTGATCACATTGGTGCATAAATTGATCATACAAAGCGGATGTTGTTGGCAATTCAATTTTACCCTGCGCATCATGCTTGCGAAACATAATTCTGGGCGACAATTGGACAGTCAGTCCTATTTTGAATCGGTGGCGCTTGCACTTGCAAGGTCGCGGAAGGGGATTTTCCCCAAACATTTCCCCAAAAACCTGTGCCACTAATTGGGAACCAAAAGGTGTCACAACATTAGAGACCAGTCATTGACTGAAATAGAACAAACAGACACTCACACATCAGAGTTGTAATCAATTCCAGTCATATAAAGATTGGTGACTCGATCCAAGACAAGTCTTTGCAGAGATGGGACTTCAACCAGAATTAGAGATAAATAAAGCTTACAATAATAAAGCGTTACAAAAGGACAGCAAAAAACGACACATCGTGTTGTGTAATGTGAAACTATCATTTTTTTCATATCTTATGGCTATTGCGTCGGAAAACTAAAGAATGTTGCCGTCGAATGTTTCGAAGCAGTAGCAGTTGAATCTGCTGTCGCCCTCAAACACATTCTGTCGACCACGCGACTAAAAAAGTTGTTTTTTTCGAACCGCCCACTTATTTCCAGTTGCTGCTTTTCGCAATTTGTACATACTAGAACTTTCAACCTACGAGAAACTGCGTAAAGATGTCCCCTTCAAGAAAGAAGACCCAACAAGAAGATTCAAGCCATCATTTGTGCGTGCGTTTCGACAAACACTGAATCGTCACCAAAATAGTAAAAACGGCGCAAAGGTACTTGCCGCGGTAAAAGGGAAATATTTTCGTCGAGACTATTCGAACCGTGATTGTGCACCGTAGCCTAAAAATGCCGGCGAGCGTCACGAATAGCCGCTGGTTATTTACCCAGGTATAACTCACCAGGAAACGCATCATAATGCGTTGGTGCGCATCAAACAGTAGCCACCTTTTCAGTGCTGATAGCTATCAGGACGTAGTAGGTTGATGGTATCACAAATGTAAACAAAGTTGTAATTCTAACGTGTGCATTGGGTGTTACATCATAACTAAACAAATCTCGGCGAGTTTAACGTTTGGTTAAACTGTTGCCAGTTTAACAGTAGTGTTATGGTAGCACGGCCACAAAAAGAGGTGCAGGAAGTTCAGGGTTAGAACATCGACAAAGTCATGGTTACAATTAGTTACAACTGCGACATCCCCAGGAAGTACCAGAGGTAGAACATGAAACGTAAACAAAGCGCTGCGGAGTAACAGGGTGGTCACAATTTTTAGCAGTTAAAGAGTGTCACATTACGACGTTTACAAAACAGTGTCACATTCCATTATCATGTTGCAGCCGCAATAATGTTAAAAACAGAAGAGAAAGAGAGGTAAAGGCGTATTCAATAATAGAATGGAGAGGTCTAGGAAAAACNATTATGTTGTTCTGAGCTATCGAATACTGTATTAATTTATGCACAGCAAAAGCAGTAGCATTACTTTTTCTGTTGTTGCTGAGATGTAAAATTTTTATCGTAACCTTCGTTTGTGTATTTAACTTTCAGTTCGCAATTAAACGAGCATCACACTCTAAAAGTCGTCAGCATCGTGAACAAAAATACGACAAAGAAATATTTGGCACCATGCTGCTATGACAGATGCGGTGATTGTTTAAAATACAATTTGCAAAAGGAGATTTGCAAAATACACACTGATTTTGAATTGTGAACACAACATCGATGTACCTTGATATACATTCGAATGTGGATATTTAAAAACATCAAGACCTTGATAAACCGAACCAGGGACTGACATAGCATAATTACTCTTCAAATTCAAGTCTACGTTATCTCCGTGATTTTTGTTGACCACATTGATGCATAGTTGATCATACAAAGCGGATGTTGTTGACACCTAAATCTTATCCTGCGCACCAAGCTTGCGAAACATAATTCTGAGCGACAATTGGACAGTCCTATTTTGAATCGGTGGCGCTCGCAAGTGCAAGGTCGCGGAAGGGGATTTTCCCCAAACAGTGAAAAATTGACGAAGTGGAATAGTTAGGGAGAAAAGGTAATACTTAAAAACTGGGCGGTGGAAAAATATTCTAAAGAAGAACTTAACATTGATGACGCAAATGCACCGGCAAGGTCACATGACGTCATTTGATGTCCCGTACATGATTACGGGCGGCCGGCGAGATAGGATTAGTCCTGTGTTATACACGTCAATAGAACTGGTAAAAACGACATTTTGCTGGTTGTGAATACGCTTGGGAAACCTGTGCCACTAATTGGGAACCAAAAGGTGTCACAAAATTAGAGACCATTCATTGACTGAAATAGAACAAACAGACACTCACACATCAGAGTTGTAATCAATTCCAGTCATATAAAGATTGGTGACTCGGTTCAAGACAAGTCTTTGCAGAGATGGAACTTTAACCAGAATTTGAGATAAATAAAGCTTACAATAATAAAGCGTTACAAAAGGACAAAAAAACGACACATCGTGTTGTGTAATGTGAAACTAACATTTTTTTCATATCTTACGGCTATTGCGTCGGAAAACTAAAGAGTTCTGCCGCCGAATGTTTCGAAGCAGTAGCAGTTGAATCTGCTGTCGCCCTCAAACACATTCTGTCGACCACGCGACTAAAAAAGTTGTTTTTTTCGAACCGTCCACTTGTTTCCAGTTGCTGCTTTTCGCAATTTGTACATACTAGAACTTTCAACCTACGAGAAACTGCGTAAAGATGTCCCCTTCAAGAAAGAAGACCCAACAAGAAGATTCAAGCCATCATTTGTGCGTGCGTTTCGACAAACACTGAATCGTCACCAAAATAGTAAAAACGGCGCAAAGGTACTTGCCGCGGTAAAAGGGAAATATTTTCGTCGAGACTATTCGAACCGTGATTGTGCACCGTAGCCTAAAAATGCCGGCGAGCGTCACGAATAGCCGCTGGTTATTTACCCAGGTATAACTCACCAGGAAACGCATCATAATGCGTTGGTGCGCATCAAACAGTAGCCACCTTTTCAGTGCTGATAGCTATCAGGACGTAGTAGGTTGATGGTATCACAAATGTAAACAAAGTTGTAATTCTAACGTGTGCATTGGGTGTTACATCATAACTAAACAAATCTCGGCGAGTTTAACGTTTGGTTAAACTGTTGCCAGTTTAACAGTAGTGTTATGGTAGCACGGCCACAAAAAGAGGTGCAGGAAGTTCAGGGTTAGAACATCGACAAAGTCATGGTTACAATTAGTTACAACTGCGACATCCCCAGGAAGTACCAGAGGTAGAACATGAAACGTAAACAAAGCGCTGCGGAGTAACAGGGTGGTCACAATTTTTAGCAGTTAAAGAGTGTCACATTACGACGTTTACAAAACAGTGTCACATTCCATTATCATGTTGCAGCCGCAATAATGTTAAAAACAGAAGAGAAAGAGAGGTAAAGGCGTATTCAATAATAGAATGGAGAGGTCTAGGAAAAAC
>QXVZ01026348.1:0-13342 GCA_008931825.1 Phallusia fumigata
TGTTTCATTTTTGATGCGGTAGGCGGAAAACGACTCTTAATGCATGCAGTAAAAGCATAAAGCAAATATTGCTACAATCAGGGCATATATCATCATATTGGAACTTGTTTTTTCCGCCGTTGAAACTCTGGTCCGCAGTGGATACAACGCACTCTCCATCTGCTTCATAATTCGCTCTCTTGCATCAGAATAACATGCACCCGGGCCCTGTAGGCGATACTGGTATGATGAGCACATCTCAAAAAACACCTGCAACGAATTTTTATAAATCCTCTTCAATGATAGATCGTAGAAACACTAGTATTTGCGACTTAAAATTCCAAACAATTTTACCATTGTTTGGTGGCTTATCCAATAAGGGATGGTTTTAATAGTTAAAGTTGTAATTGGTAGGATCTGTTACTTTTTTATCTGTATGAAAAGTCCCCAACTTCAACAAGCATGACAAAATGGGTATTTTTGCCCTAAACTTTCATCATATGTGCCAAAAGAGGATGGCAGCATTTTGCACCTTGTACGCCAACTCCGGGTCGGTAAAAACGAGTTTGAGTAGATTGGGTTTGCATCCAATAACATCCGCTAACTCGTCAATGTAATCGATGTGGTCAACCTGCAAAAAACACCCAACAAAAATGTAACTGAGTCCATTTTCTTGAATTTGGTTTGAAATAGAATTACTCTCTACCACCATTATTGCGACCTCGACCATAACGACAATCACAAAACATATACAAAGGTCCACTTGTAACAACTATGTGCTAATGTGTTATTTGTTTTATACTTAATTGGTTTGTTTGATGCCACGTAGCAACTGTACGCTTCGTTATTCTATGGATGGCGCCTTGCCACAATAAAAACATGGTACCTCCATATGATGTCTATGGCTTTTGTAGAAGCGGTTGGCAATCCACCTTTTCTTCTCGTCAATGTCTTTTTGCATTGTGCTCTGACTGGGTAGTTTAAGCTTACCTGTTCATGCAACACAAAAAATGTTACTTCTGCTAAAAGTGAAGATTTTCTACTAAAAGAAGAACGAGTTTAAAATCTTTTTAAATTTTGATTACCAGTAAACACAAGCGTGGCCCATCTGCTTTGCATCTCCGCTAGTGGATTGATGGAAACCAATGCCTGCACGTGACCGATTACTGCCATTGTAGAATGAGGCAGTCCCATCGGCCAAACATACTTATACAGTGCGCAATCGTTCCCCTTTCTCTGTAACATAGAAAATGACCGTTAAACCTACAAAATCTCTTCCGCGTCCGATTGATTATCTGCATGTTTGTGAAAGGTCTTTTAATACCTGCAATAGTGAGTCTTCTAGAAAAGGAAAATTGAAGTCGTAACCGGTAGAGAAAACAACTGCATCAACCTCTTCCGATGTGCCATCTTCAAAGTGAGCCCAATTCTCGGTAAAATGTGTAACATTCGGTTTCACAGTTATAGCCCCTCCGAGTATCCTTCCAGGCAAGTCGTCGCTCAATGTTGGATGCTGTCGAAATTTTAAAAATAAACAATTATATTTTGTCTTACCCATGTACCGCTGTTTACGCAATTTGCAAGTTGCGACACAAATACTGTAAATGCGACAGGTCAGGTATTCTATTCAAGAAAGTAAACCCACGATTGGCGTTCGTAATGAAATGGTACTTTTATCATTGTCAATTGCGTTTTTCTAAATGACAACAGGGCGCGTAATGTACACATGTTGCTGATCGCCTGGAGGTAACGTTCATTCGTGATTAATGGGAAAAGGTCTAATAAGATATAAGTAAACTTTCCAACATGTCCTGGTGTTTGTATATTACACACACTTGTGGTTGCAGTTCCTGTTACTTGCTGGAAATCTAAATTAGGTCGGAAAGTTATGGGACCCAAACGTGCATTCAAGGCTTCAAAATTAGGCGTGTTTTTACTAATAGGCGACTGACAATGACTACATTTTTTTGGCGAAGTATTTATATCTTTTAGGAAAAGCTAAGGGTGAATGGCTTGTATACCAAGAGTGCAGGTTACGCCATTCGAAGCCAAGTATCTGTCCGTTATATACTGTTCTGCGGTGATTTCTCAAATTTAAATTATACGGGTTTCATAAATTGGATGAGTCCTATAATTAATGTACACTAAAAAAGGTCACAACAATATCGTTTAACACCTATAAATTAATAGTGGATTTGATCGGTTTAACTTCGTGAATTCGTTATTCACACCTCGCTTTAGTTTGGTTACCTGTCGAAATGGTCCAAAATTTGGTTGCAGTCCGTATTTTGCGTGATCAAACTTGGCGTTGAGATAATTGGAAAACTGCTGTTCTCGATACTTCGCAGGTAGGATGCTTGTCAGAAATGTTTGGTACCTTTAATGTAAGTTTGATAAGGATCATAATTACTCATACTGTCTAAATTCTAAAAAAAACTGGTTTTGCTTCGGGCTGTTTACGCCTTAGTGGATTTAAAGCAGTTGTGTTAAAGCAGTATTGCCTACCTCCAAAACAGGCTCAAATACCGGTTATGCGGATAAAAAATGCGAGGACGGTGCAGCTGCAGCTCGTGTAACCTTGATCCACCAATTGCGCTCCGTAATTTTTAGCGCCACATACCGTTTCTACGTTGCACAGTTATTTTCGGCTTTGTGATTGTTTTAGTGTAATTGTTACGCTACGATTCCTTGCACTAAGTGAAATAAACTCAACGCAACTCAATGTACATTTTCTGACCGTGCTAGCCTAATTGGTATTGAAATATTTCGGGTACGTTTGCTTGGTTTAGTTCAAGAAATCTCTCCGCTGTAATCTAACAATCAACTAAAGATCTCGCAGAAATTCCAGACAACGCTGATAATACACATGCGACATATTATTGTAATAGACCGTTTACAGTCATTCATTATTAATACAGTGTTAAACATAGTTTAGTTGCTTTTATAGATCACCACGGGTCGTGGGACAAAGCAAAAACGGGGTACACAATATCGTCTAAAACTGAAACAAGCATGGTTTTTTATACTCAGGGAAATCGCTATATTTCTCACCTTGTAAAGATCCAGTTATCCAAAGGAACGCCGTTCGGCCCGACTCTTCCAAAAACCCATGTACCCTTTCTTGTACTGGCAAACACCTACAAAAAATANCAAACGTGCATTCAAGGCTTCAAAATTAGGCGTGTTTTTACTAATAGGCGACTGACAATGACTACATTTTTTTGGCGAAGTATTTATATCTTTTAGGAAAAGCTAAGGGTGAATGGCTTGTATACCAAGAGTGCAGGTTACGCCATTCGAAGCCAAGTATCTGTCCGTTATATACTGTTCTGCGGTGATTTCTCAAATTTAAATTATACGGGTTTCATAAATTGGATGAGTCCTATAATTAATGTACACTAAAAAAGGTCACAACAATATCGTTTAACACCTATAAATTAATAGTGGATTTGATCGGTTTAACTTCGTGAATTCGTTATTCACACCTCGCTTTAGTTTGGTTACCTGTCGAAATGGTCCAAAATTTGGTTGCAGTCCGTATTTTGCGTGATCAAACTTGGCGTTGAGATAATTGGAAAACTGCTGTTCTCGATACTTCGCAGGTAGGATGCTTGTCAGAAATGTTTGGTACCTTTAATGTAAGTTTGATAAGGATCATAATTACTCATACTGTCTAAATTCTAAAAAAAACTGGTTTTGCTTCGGGCTGTTTACGCCTTAGTGGATTTAAAGCAGTTGTGTTAAAGCAGTATTGCCTACCTCCAAAACAGGCTCAAATACCGGTTATGCGGATAAAAAATGCGAGGACGGTGCAGCTGCAGCTCGTGTAACCTTGATCCACCAATTGCGCTCCGTAATTTTTAGCGCCACATACCGTTTCTACGTTGCACAGTTATTTTCGGCTTTGTGATTGTTTTAGTGTAATTGTTACGCTACGATTCCTTGCACTAAGTGAAATAAACTCAACGCAACTCAATGTACATTTTCTGACCGTGCTAGCCTAATTGGTATTGAAATATTTCGGGTACGTTTGCTTGGTTTAGTTCAAGAAATCTCTCCGCTGTAATCTAACAATCAACTAAAGATCTCGCAGAAATTCCAGACAACGCTGATAATACACATGCGACATATTATTGTAATAGACCGTTTACAGTCATTCATTATTAATACAGTGTTAAACATAGTTTAGTTGCTTTTATAGATCACCACGGGTCGTGGGACAAAGCAAAAACGGGGTACACAATATCGTCTAAAACTGAAACAAGCATGGTTTTTTATACTCAGGGAAATCGCTATATTTCTCACCTTGTAAAGATCCAGTTATCCAAAGGAACGCCATTCGGCCCGACTCTTCCAAAAACCCATGTACCCTTTCTTGTGCTGGCAAACACCTACAAAAAATAAAAATTCGATTGGTGTTGATTGGTTAAAAATTTTGTGTTTAAACGTAATCATATGTGTTTATATCAGGAGATATTCACCTTTTTGGCATGCCAAGACAACTCTATGCTGATGTCAGATCCGGAATTACCCAGACCAATTATGACAACACGTTTTCCTTCGAATCCTTTGTAATCCCGGTAATCGTGACTGTGTAACACCTTGCCGGAAAACTTGTCAATACCTGCAACGGAGAACTTGCGTGCATTGTGGTTGCATAATTTTAATCATTTACAGCACAAATTATTGAATGACTTCGGTGTATTGATGACATGTAGACCCGACTTGAAGCGATAAAAAATGTGAACGTCTCATTTCTTCACGGGGTTGGAACCCGGGCCGATAATGAGTTAAAAAGCGACTGTCTCTTTGTACCAGTTGATCCCTGCCCTGGTGCTTGGCGCCGTTTTAGTTCTTAAGTGTTTTTGCGAGGTTTGCTTTTTCCGTTATCATTCGATTCAAAAATTTATATATATCCAGTACTTTATTTTACTTTGGGTCCCACAGTTACCTAAGCTTTTTATGACCAGTTTGCTTCTGCTGGCAAAAACATATGGGTCTCCACATATGCAAACAAAACAGATGGGTGGTAGACGACACTGCCTGTCTAGAAGCAAAGTTTTATCCGAATCCACCAAACGTTTCATGGCAAAAGTACATGGACAACTGCAGGGTAGCAAAAGAAAAACAGAAGTAAAAAAAGAGTGAACATGATAATTGTGTACGTGGTATTTGTAGCCAAACTATACCTGGAAAATCCTTAAGCGGCAAATACGGCTGAGAATGATGTCCAACAGCTACCAACACAGCATCAAAGATTTCCTCCTTCACTGCGTTGTCGCTGCCCTCGGCAATACATCGCGATTTCACTTTCCTTTAGCAACATTTGTGTTTTATCAAATTAATGGTTGAAAGCAACAACAAAAACTATAGGGTTATGTTTTCGGCCTATTTTTCGTCATCACTCTAAAGACAGCATACATTGCGGGTAATTTGTTTTTGAATTTCAAACACAAATCCTAAACAAACGTGTACAAACAAATTTAAATAGAATAATTCATCTCGGAGTTTTAGGATTTGCAATAAATTTTCAACATGCTTTTAATGCTAAGGTTTTCGTCTTCAGCATCTGAGAGCACTCCTTCGTAATGAGTTTTACCAAAACATTGTATGTAGCACGGCTCAGACAGGATTTTGTCTGCGACGACTCAAGGTAACTATCACAGGGGCTTATACGGTCTGTAGGTAAAACTTCAACGGTGGTCGGCAAATAAGCTTGGTGGTTGACGCATGAAGGTGTGGATGATTTAAATCGTTAGACGTAGTGGATTAATCTGCTTGGTGGTTGACACATGACAATTTGATTAATTTTGATCGTAGTTCGATAAAGCACAGTATATCTAACTTCAAAGAAAATATGTCGACCACATAGTGTTGTGGTTGGTGTATACGCGAGGGTTTTCACAAGCAACTTGCTTGCTTATCCATGTGACAGATTGCGAAAATTGTTCGTTGTGCGTCATAGTTTTAGGTTATACGCGGACACCTATTGTACAAACCGAGAATTAGGGAACCATTGATCTAAAAGAACTGTGAACAATTTCGATCGTTGATAATCCTCTTACCAACGTCCTGTTGTTTCAAAATCGTCTGCAAATCGACACGAGATCACCTCCGTATTAAACTTCAAACGCGGTGTAAGCTTGAACCTAAACACCAAACATAAAATGTAGATTTGGGATTAACACTGCCTTAGAAAGGGGATTTTTCTCAGGCAAAAATTTAAAAAAGTCAACTTCAAAACCTTCAACCTCTACACCAGTGTTTCTCAAACTTTTTTTGATGCGACGCCTTTGGAAAAGTTGGTTGGACTTTCGTCGCACAAACGCTAATTTAATGACGCTTTTTAGCATCAAAGTTGTATTAATCAATACAAACACAAAAATATATTATATTTATGTATCATTTAAAGTGATGTGTTAGGTTGCTTGGCAAATTTATCAAGTCAATTGAGTTTACCTACAAAACGGAATTGTTGACGACCTTCGAAAATTAAAACGAAGCACCAAGGGAGTCACAACGCCCTGGGGTTTATAAACCTATTTTAGGCCTTGAATATTGAATGCCTACAAAGGTAGGAAGAATCAATCCTTTCAAAACAAAACCGGTAAAATTGAGTTTTACGATGTAGACAACAGCAATTACTTTCAAAGTAGTTATTTGATGGTATTTTTAGCTTCAGGGTTTCCCTGTTAAGCAACAAATAGAAAACGTGTTACAGTATGCCCCCGGCATAAAAGATAAAGTTTGCCGGTTAACCCTTTCGCTGACTTTGCAGTTTTGATTCGATTTTTCGCGTACCTAGCAAATGTTTAACATCAATCTGGATCACGAACATTCGTTTGAACTGCCCTCCCTTGGATTTAACCGGTATGTTCTGATTGATAAACCGAACGTCCGGTAACTATTTGTACAGCAGGTTTTCTTTACCTATAGTGGGGCAACTCGGTACAACTGGTATTTAACAGTTTGTCTGTTTCTGCCAAACATGATGACTGTGCAACCCTGCATGTGTTCTATGCAGGCAAAGGCAAGGTTGAAGGCCACATAAACATATTTCCTTGTCGTGTATTTTAAATTGTTGAAGTGCTCAGTGACACATTCACGTCCAAGTCATTCAGAACTTTTAAGTCCAATTCAAACGCGATTTTTTGCCTTGTTTGCTCTTTAAACAACCAAAACAAATGCGGACCATTGACTTTTGTTTTACTTGAAACAACCTATAAGAGAACATTTACTCATAAACTTGCCTGTCAGCGTAACTTCTGTAGTACTCGAGAACCTTGGAATTGTGCATAAAGTTTGGAGCTTCTTTTGGCATTGGAAAATCAGAAAAGCTCATTGCAGTTTTACTTGTGTTGATATACGTGGATCGATACACCGTGGCTCCTATTTTTTCACCAGGTTCAAAGCGCCACAACCCTGTAAAATAGTTCCTAGCTAAATACGGTGTACAACCGAATAAACGTTCGTTCAATAATGTAAAAGCCTAAATAGGCGACACGTTGCGTTGCATTAGATGATTATACTGAACGAGAGAAATTATTTTGCCTTAATATATAAACAAACGTTAGTGCAATTGGGATTTTACTCGGAATGACAAGGCAAAACGGCCCAAATTTGCTTGTGGGAGTAAAAGAAAATGCGTAAACAGAAAAGTATCTTCCTATGAAGACTGTTAAAATATAACTGTGGTGAAAAAGTACTGTTCATAAAAAATACATTTACCTCCAAGGTCGTAATCCTTTTCATAGCATACGACATCAAGGCCTTCATCAAGGCAGCATTTCATCGCTACTAAACCGCTGCATCCGGATCCAATGACAAGCACACGCATTGTTGATGCACCGTTATCCTGAAATCAGTTTGCAACCTTTCATACACTGTCCGTTACTGAGCGATATTTTTGACAAAAATATTCACATACACAATAAAAGATAAACATTATGGCCAAAAATAACCAATAGCTTAAATTTGTTTGCTTGGCTAATTAATTGCCATTTAGCAAACGCTTGTTTTTCTTTTATTGACCGTTGCTGCCTACGTCAACACGTATATGTGCCTCAGTGTAAAGTGCAACGTATGCTGCAGATCTAAGACATTTTTGGCGTGTTACGTTATGGCAGTTTGCCTTTTTTCTGTTGTATAACGATCAGACAAATGCAAATTCTTGGTTCGCTACCAAGGTCAAGTGATGATGCCCTAGAGCACTATTTGAAAAAAGCAACTTTTTGACCAAAAGTTCCAAATACCAGCAATATCCTACACTTGCAGCACGGGTAACAGAAAACATGAATTTGTCGGATTCATAAAAATTTGCACTTTGAAAAAATTTGCAATACTCCCACTTGACCAGCTATAATAAGGGACTCCACTTATTGTTCTCGCCCTTTAGGTTTTCTTGAAGTTACTGTGCCTTTACGCGGTCGGTTTGTTTACCAAAACCCTTCGAAGCGTTGCTGCCCTGCGTTACACTGATGATTAAAGATAACTAATCTTTATGCCTAGCACTCAGCGCGCGAGAGCATTGGCAAATATCAGCTCTGCAAAGTCAATATTGAAGCCGAGTTTAGCGGACGAGCTTTTATGTGTTGGACCAATACCGCATTTGTTTGTCTTTGACATGATCGACTTATGTGGCACTGATTTGGTTTTTAGTCAGTAACTGCCCAGCATTTACTACACTCTTTCAACAAACAAAAAATAAAAGCCTTACCCGTAATGAGTGTCGGATTTTGATTGATAATTAGGCCCAGGTTTTGAATTGCTTTTCAAAAATATGAAAACAAATATTACCTTTCAATTGTTGATAAATTTACATGTAATAACAAGAAACATCACAAATTATAAAATAATCTTGAATTTTTGAGACACCACAGGATGGGAAAGCATTCAAGGCAATATATTTCTAAATTCGACACTGCTCATAATGTAAATGTTGCTGAGTACTTTCGAAACAGATAAATTGCGTCATATGTTTCCTTATGACATTTGATGTTCCTTTGAGTTATTTATATCCGGTGCTCATCACCTTGCTTACCTCTACGCCTTTGTTTCAACCTTTCAAGTTGCTCAAAACTGATTGGCAGGCTTGAAGCAATGTACAGCAGCATCTTTCTTAGCATTGGCGGCCCGTGTATAAGCACTGTGGAACTGCAGCAGCCCCAATTTTTTCTTGATATCATCGATAATATATTCAGTACAATAAGTCCCCTTTTCTTCAATTCTTTCTTTACACTTGTACAAGTACAACATTTAATCGTTTCACTTAATGTCAGTTACCATCACAACACTTGCGCAAAAAAGGAGTTTACTATGACGTCATAAAGGCCCTGGTTATGAAAAAAATGTAAAAATCTTTGTATGGAACTGTGCGCTTCACAGTTTGCCGCTGCGTGGTGTTTGGTTGCTGTGCGCATACAGGCAGCGGCTTGCGAGGCTCAGAGCAAGAGGGGAGCACTGTCGTTGTCGCAGTGCCGACCTTGGCCTGGCGAGCTGGCGGAAGGTAGCGTTTTTATATTCGGCGGGTGCTTAAAACCGCTTACCACTTCAGTTTTAAACGTATAGATCAATCTTAAATTGTCGGTTATTTAAGTAAATAATGTTTAACTTGTTATTTTAGGATTTTATGAAGTTTCTGATTAAATTTTCTTTTTTATATATTTGTTTCCTTTTACACAACATTAAAACAAAGGGTAAACATTTCTGGAGCAGCACCCCAATAATTTTTTGCCGCCACTGCTTCTTAGTAACTTTACAAACGCAGTAGTCACAATTCGAACAATTTTGGTCCACAACACCAAAAATAAAACTACGTAGAAGGTGCTTTCACCATCGTGTCATACCACATGTACTATCGACTCAATTTAAATAGGATATATATTCCCCATGTGGGTTCCAAGCTTCTTATGGTGCGATTGTTTCTACAAGCAGAAATGCATGGGTTCCCAAACATGCAATTAAGTTGTAGATGTTCATTTATCTGGCCACGTTTTAAAACCGTAAATTTATGTGCAAAACAGTAGCATAAATGTTTAATTAAGTGTATGTGATTTGAATGATGTTGGTAATGACACACATATTACGGGTAATCTACAAACGAGGACAGACCGCTGGCCATAGAGGGTTAAACATAGTAATCGATGGACCACAATGGCATGATTTTCAAAATGTTATTTTTTCTAATTTTGAATTTTTTTAATTGTTAAACCAAATTTAGAGGCTAGTTGGGTAACTGCTGGGGCTGAAGGGTCAACAAAGCATTCGATGCACAACAGTGGCATGCTATAAAAACTGTCCAAATTTTATCCAATCCAGACTTTGTTTAATAGTTTAAATTGGCCTAGCGGGGTAACTGCTGTGGCTTTTGGGGCCCAAACAAAGAAATTGATATCCATAACGGTATGTTTTGTGCAAACAGACCAGATTTTATTAAATTTGGACATTGGCTGGGAGGTAATGCACATCATGACAAAGTTTCATAAAAATCCACCAAACATTACTTGAATTCGAGCCGACCGTATTCCAATAGCACACGAGAGCGGTAAAAAATTTAACCCGAAGTGAATCGGCGAGTGCGATTAGTGGGCTTGCAAGGTGTGTACATTGACATATATATGAGTGCTGAGCCGTAATCGCAGGCATGTTCATCGCGGATCACGAAAATTATTACGCGCTCGCATAAAATCTACATCAAACAAATGATAGGGGTTTACTTTATCCGTAAATTGTATAGAACGGAAAAAATTTCACTTAAACCGCGATCAGCATATCGCTGTGACATAATGTTGGTACGCTTTAGTGCGATCACATGGCAGTTTTTCCCAAAGTGTGCGACGACATCGTTTTGAGTTGTGGAATGCGGTGGACCGCCGAATATCGTGCTGTCAAATTCCACACAAAGCAAGAAGTACTGTGTACTTTGTTTCATAACACCAAGCATAAGATCAGCATACTTTATACGGTCGCTTGTATTTATAGCTACAAAAGATCCCCGATCCCAAATGGCGTCAAATTGGCCAAGCAACCCAACTGTGGCATCGTTAATGTCTCCCTGGTAGATTGAGATGTCCCTGCCTTGGTCATGGCATCTGTACAATTTGAACGGATGGTCATTCACTTTTGATATGTCGTAGCCAAGACCGTTTTCACTGAAAAAACTTTTTATTGAACCTTCATAAAACTCCAAACCGACAACATTATACCCTTTTCTTGCCAAATACACCATATCTACAGTTTTTCCACACAGTGGAAAAAAGATTGAGCCTTGCTGTGGAAGCATTTTGTCTTCATATTCGATCAAGTCACAATGAACGTCTTCTTTGTGAAACTGAACATCACCAGTTTTCCATCTGTTACTCCAGTAATCAAGCTCCATTAAATTGTCTTTTTCAGTTTTTCCTGCATCCTCATTTTTCTCTGACATTATCAGCTCTAGGTCTTTCCTACAAAGGCACAGAAAACTTTAATTGGCATCACTGAATGTTAAGAAAGGTTACTACCAATAAAACAGAAATCTTAAATCCTGAGAGGCAATAAAAAGCATTCTAACACAATGATAAAACATGTTTCATAGTTGTGCTCCAATAGTCATCCTGTTTGTAGGCTATCACTTAAAACCAGGCTGCAAAAGACATTCAATTACTATTACTAAATTGGGTTCTACTTTTTGGTGGTTAATGAGACATTTAAAGTTGCCTGTTACAAAGTTAGGATAGTTAGTAACACTACAAAACAAACTTGTACAAGAATTTATTTGTAGTACTGTACATATTGTTCTTATAAAACCAGTAACTCAATTAAAACTTCATTTACAAATTTGCTGCACTCTGTTTCAGTTGCAGTAAATAGTTGCAAACCAAAAATGAATCTAAGCCCCAATTTTTGTGATAGGGTTGAAAACCATCATAGCAGTCAAGTAAAGCAACATCACAAAANACTCTGTTTCAGTTGCAGTAAATAGTTGCAAACCAAAAATGAATCTAAGCCCCAATTTTTGTGATAGGGTTGAAAACCATCATAGCAGTCAAGTAAAGAAACATCACAAAAAAGCCCAAAGCATTTTATTACATCATCCTCTGAAGATGTATGTGGTGGACCCTTGTACTTACTGCCATCATAAGTAAATGCATTTAATAGATACTTTCCGTCACTTTTTAACAAATCAGTGACAACCCTTGCATACTTGTCCCTGTCACAAACATTGATGGCAACAAATGAGCCTCTGTCCCAAATTGCATCAAATTTGCCAAAGGTCTCGTGACAGACATTGAAGAGATCAACTTTGTATAAAGAAATTTGCCCATCAAGTGATTTGTACTCACAAAAGTTTTCAAAGGTGTCTTCATTTTTTTCAAACTGCATTTGATTTTCCTCAAAAAACTGAACAATAGCTTTGGCAGAAAACTCTATTCCAACCACTGAATGACCTTGCTCATGCAAATATTTCATGTCAACCGTTTTTCCACACAGAGGTACAAAAACACGTCCATGGTTTGGTAGGATTGNCTTTGTATAAAGAAATTTGCCCATCAAGTGATTTGTACTCACAAAAGTTTTCAAAGGTGTCTTCATTTTTTTCAAACTGCATTTGATTTTCCTCAAAAAACTGAACAATAGCTTTGGCAGAAAATTCTATTCCAACCACTGAATGACCTTGCTCATGCAAATATTTCATGTCAACCGTTTTTCCACACAGAGGTACAAAAACACGTCCATGGTTTGGTAGGATTGCTTTTTTATGCTTCAGAAGATCCTTGTGAACTTTTGATTCATGAAAAGGAATAAAATTTTCATCCCACATCCCGTCCCAATTTTGAAGTGACATCTCATTGTGATTGTCCCCTGATTCACTTGTCTTTTCATTAGTTGTCATGATGCTTTAATAGTAGAATTAAACTCTGAGAAAAAAGTACCAGCAAATTAAACATCACAAAATTACTAAACTTTCACAGTTGGTGTAAAAAGCAAACATGAATTTGTTAAGTAACTTCACACCACCAAAAAGAAAAAACAATTACAAACATACCACATGAGACACAAACACTCTTGTTACAATTATCAAACATGATAATGATTTAAAGCTATACCTAATGTGCAGTTTTTTTGCAGTTTACTTAAGCAGAAATTAATATTTGTTATAATTCATTATTTATAAGATGCATAATTTTATTTAGCCACTATAAATCATAATATTTTTTAATTAATTGCAAAATGACGATAAAAAATGTATTCTCAAAGTGTTAGAATATAGTTACTTGCAATTATTTTAGTGATGCCCTTTGCCTTGAATTTTGGTGTAAGATAGTCATAACTGTCAAGAAATGTAACCTTAAAGCAGGCACCAAATACATTCTCTATAACT
>QXVZ01026382.1:0-16703 GCA_008931825.1 Phallusia fumigata
CGTTAACCTGAAACATATGTCAGCGTAAATTCCTATTTTTATGCAGCCTTTAAAGCAGCCGTTTGTAACGTGAATTCTATATTTAAGCGTTAGGCAGACAGATTCATCGTTACATAAATGGTACAAGCAACCCCCTAGTCCCGTCGCCTTATGATCAGACTGAAAAAGATGTCTAAATTTCGTGTCATTTGTATGACAATGCGCACACTTAACAAACAACCAACAAACACGTAACGATAAGGATAGAATTTCAAAATCTTTTAAAACGGCGTTAATTATTCGACGCTGCCCAGCCATGCATATGATCGAGCAGTATGCCCTGGGGCTGGGAGGCGTGTTTGCTTCTTTAGGCTCCAATAGGAATCTTTTACAGACGGGCAATGTCGTTGTATTAAGCGCCAGATCGTCTGGTCCACCAACAAACACACCTCAAGAAACGTGATCACCGGCGGCTACAGCCAACCCGCGGGCTCGTCTTTAATCATTTCTTGGGCGAGTTTGTGTAATCTCGGCACAACCGTATCAGATGGTGTTTTAGGAATAACCATGTCGTTTCCTAAACGTTTGTTTTGGTAAATTTGTTGCGATTGACGCGTAGGATAGACAACACTTTTCGCGAAAACACTGAGCTTTCTGTAACTGTAAATGTGGGTTGCAGAGGAATGTTCTTGGAAAAAATCGCTTGTAGTCGATGTATCATCAACATCATTCATTAAAGTGATTTCAAGATCCTATCTGTTTTTGTTCACCGCACCTCCTGTTATTAACACGCTTTGCATAACCGGATACAAGGACTAGCTTAAGATATTCGTTTGGAATAAAAACAATATTATTTCACGCACTATTTGCAGAAACAATTGTTATAAAATACCAAGAAAAGTAAAGTCCCAATGTAACGTAGGTTTTTCAATATATCCGTTGTAATTATAGATAATGGTGTGTATATGTGGCAAATATAATTTAGGGGTTTTAGGGTGCGTGTAATGGTAATTTTGGGGAACGCCAACCCAGGAATGACATCTAGCGCCCCTTAAAAAAATGATAAGCATAGTTGCAGAATGCATTGTCATTTATCCAATCCCAGTCTTTGTCAAAATGGTTACTACCCGTTGACTTGAATGATACATTATACAACAATTAAAAATAACTTCGTGACCAAACAATTGAAGTCGCGTTTGCCATTGGCCGCGTTGCAAAAAAACATTGAGAACATTTTGTCTACGGTGCCGGAACAAATGCGCCTAATTTAGACTTGTAGATTGTTTGAAGTACCCGCTTGCTGGTTTACAAAACTAACATTGCCATTTTATTGATGCGCAGAATTGAGTGGAAATGACAAATCTAACCCGGTTTCAAACTATTGCGATATGCCGTCTCTCGTATCCGACGAAAGCCCCGAAGCTATACAGATCCCCAGCCCGTCCCAGTTCTTCCACGTTCCGGTCAAAGACACACCGAACTTTAACATTAACAGCACGCCCTCCAGCCAAAACGGGGATAACTCATCTGTGGTTCTCAACGGCGGTGGAAGCCCAAACGAGCATCAACAGGATCGCTATTCTCCTGTTTCCATGCACTCCAGCCAGCACCAGGTGTTATGTGACCAGCAGGCTGCCCTGCTGGCCGATATTGTTTGTAACCAGTCACCCACAAATGGATTTTATGGCGGTGAGCAGTACAACCAGCAAGCTCAGTATGGAGTCAAAGCCGATGCCCAGCAGCCAGCACCCGATTCATACATCGTTTCAAACCCAACCAGTGCAAACTCGCTCACCAGCTCTCAAATGAACGATTTTGTTGTAAACATTGATAGCTGCAGCTCGCCATCCAACCGTTGTATTGGCCCGATGGCAGATGGAAAGCGAAACCAAGAGGGCTTAGAGAAGGGTCAGAAGCACCCGTCACCATCTTCTGCTTCGTCACCTATGGCGCCTTCACAAATTCGCATTCCGTCCCCGGTAATGGTCGACTTCGTTGTCGATCAGGCAGACGTTATCATTTCTACGCCAATAGATGTGAGTGGTAAAAATTTGAGCAATTTTGAAGTCATTTAACCCTGTGGTACTTTACAGGTGATTTGTATATTTAACATATTGATCGTATTGACAGCCCTGTGAACGGCAAGAACGTTAATTACGACATTAAAAGTATTTAACCTAACCCTATCGAATTTCATCTGTAAAAACTGTAATAGACCAGCCAAAAAGTAACTAGTACAAAAACACTGTGCTTAAGTAGTGCTTTTTCAAAGCGTTTGTTTTCATTTTTGTGGCCATAGCTAGGACTGGTCCGAATCACGGAGCTTTAAGGTGTTTGAATGCCGTACTCAAGTCAAACAGACACATGAAATATGATTTGTTTTTTAGTCGTCCGGTGAAAAGCACCATTTCGACCCAACAACTCGCCGCTTTACTCGCGATGAACTGAAGCCGCAACCGATCATCAGAAAGTCCCGGAAGGTGTTGGTTCCCCCGGAGGGAAAGGTATGAATTTTTTTGATAATTTTCTCTGGGCGCATTTTCCCGAGGAAAATAGTAACGTACTCTTGTCCGCACGAAACAACCGTAGGCTCAATTTCAACTTTCGAGCCGCATGATTGGTGGGAGTTTGTTGAGCGGTTTAAGGACTCTTGCAAATATGATTTTATTTTTCGGGTACCTGGCACAAAAACATTTTTACCGAACTACAAAAACGTAAAATTCAGCGTTTTCGACTTTCGCAACAAACGCCACACCAGACAAATTCCCAAGCAATTGTTAATTTCGCAATCTGAACTGGTTCGTTGGGTTCAGGTCTTAAATTGGCCATTGCCTAGTGTTTCCTGATCGTGAAATTAAAGACAGACCAGACGTAGCTTGTAACGTGTATTGTGTCTGCTTCTGATTGGTGTAAATTTTAAACGTGGCCTGTCCATGATATGACAAAAATCTATAAAGATTGATACCAACGTCTGTCCCTTTGTGTCAGATCTTGTCAAGTCATTCACATTCATGAAGACTCTCCTGACCCGTGGTTCGTGACCAAGTATTATCCTAAATTGCTAAATATTGTGGTCGAAGTAGAAATGCGGTTGGAAAACGGTCAAACGTAGTTGTACTAACTAAAGCAACGTGGTTTGCGTTAGACCATGTCATCTTCTATTTATGGCGTTCGTTTTCAAATGGTGTCTTATTTAAAGATTGACACCATCACAAAAATAAGATATAGGAAACATGGAAAATATTGTTTAAAGGGTCGTAGTTTGTGTGCAATGGCAACATGGAGAACGACACCCCGCAAGTTCAATCAGACAACTATGATACCCTTGGAGATAATTAGGGGCATTTCTGCCTGCAGAAACAATTATAAGATTTTGATATCAGCCGCAGATAGTTTTGTTATCTGGTTTTGTTTGCTTTTCATCCTTTCTGATTATGATTATCGAGTATCAATTTTCTGAAAACACGTTTACTTCCTTGCATGGTGACACGACAAAGGGCACTTTTCAGTTTTCGGACTGTCGTCTGATTGTCGTCAAATAAAAAAAACATCATAAAATGCTTAGTAAACTAAACACCGAACTCAATGTAAAGAATGTAGTACATATTCGGAAAATTCTTTTTACAATTGATCATGGTTCATGTGGAATGACAATATGGCGAAAGCAAACCTTCCGGTAAATTATGAGGAAGTAACATTTGCCATTGGCTATTTACTCTTAAATTAGGCATTAATTGCGGATACGCTGTTTGTATGACCACCAACACGATGAACTATGCGTTGACATTGCATGGAAAAAGAGATGGGGGTTACTCTTAAAATTCGATTTGTTAGCGCATTTACATTGTTGTCAATGACACTTACATGCACAGAAGCGCCAGTGGAGCGCCGTCTGTTTCCTTTTGAGCTAATATTCTGCCGTGCGTTTGGTTGGTAATGTCACAAAGGCGCAGCAGGTGTCTGAAGGAACGACACGTGGTTTGAATGTTGGGAGCAACAGGATGCGTCGTTGATGATGTAACTTGTTTCCTTGGTACATTTGTGATTGCGCAAGGGTGTTGGCTGAAACTGGCTGATGCCTTTTTACTTTTACGATTTTACAACCATACAGCGCAACTACAACGACCGCACGTCGGAGATTGTTGTGACGTAGAAAGGCAAGTCAACCTCGCCCGCAGAAAACGTAACAGAATAGAGTATACCCGGGGTTACCATAACGTCCTTATTTCTAAGATTTGACTTTATTTTAAACAGCAACGTCTCAAATATTATTGTCTAAAAAAAATATTATTGTCCTTATATATAAGACATGTCCCTTTTTTGGCTCGTGATAATACCCTTTTTTTTCAGCCGTCCTTGTTTGTGGTTCCTGGTCGGTGGTAACCCTGGGTATACCTCTTAATGTTCAATATTTTATTCTGCGCCTAAAGTCGTGTACCGGAAAAGTTTGAGACAACTGAACAACTCAGGCCGAAACCTTAGATATCGAGACAACGACCTTTTACTCTGATTTTCTATTTTTCCTATGTACGATTTTGTCGTACACGCACGAAGGATTTCATGACACGACGTTACAAATAAAAAGGTTGTATTCGATGCTTCTTATGTTAATTCCTTCACAACAAACGTTGCCTTGTCACAAATCGCGCATTGATTTTCTAAAAGACCTGCTGCTGTTCTGCATTCATGTTTGCCACATGTTTTGTAGGACGGCAAATACTGGTCGCGGCGCACCAAGAACAATGCCGCCGCCAAGCGGTCCCGTGAAGCTCGTCGCATCAAGGAGAACCAGATTTTGATGAGAGCTAATTTTCTTGAGCAGGAAAATGTTTCCCTTAAAGCTGATGTGTCTCAGCTAAGGTAAGCTAATAGTTTATCTGACAGCCCATGGTTTACAATTTTGATAGAGTTCCTTGACTGTTATTAAATGAATTTCTGTACGTCGAGAAAGACAGCCTAGACGTACGTAGGGTATACAACTACCACTGGCGTTCCTTTAGGTGCCAAAGTTGAAGGTCTAAAATGCCAATGGTTCGTACAAATGTGTTGACATCAACCCCAAGCGTGTAAATTGACATCGCATGGCGAAAATAGGTTTTTGACGTATGATTTTTTCAGTGTTGGGACTGTTACAGTATATTACCCTGCTTAAGCCCTATGTAGTTAATCTGAATCCAATTGTTCGTGTTTTAAACGAACATTTGCATAGCTTATAGTCGGTCTAAGAATTTGGCATGCGCAAGCTGGCTTGTTTGGATGAACAGACTTTGCAGCTAACGGCATTTCACACATATCGCGCTATAAGATTTTGTTGGAAAGATAGTGTTAACCTTTGTGTTTATTGGAAGCTGTTGTGCAGCATAGCATTTTATTTTAGGCTGTGGTTAAATACAGACGTTTTTTGATAAATTTCATCGCGTATCTTGAAATTGACATTTGGTAGTAGCAATTCAACTGAATCTGTTTAGTTTGCCAATTAAAAATCGGAATTTCCATTTTAATTATATTTTGGTGGATTACTGCCATCCCGATAGTTTTAACCTGGGTTATATGGAGCGCATGGTATGGGGTTATCTACTTTATTGTCATCTATGCCTTGTGTCGCTAACAATTTTTATGTACAATGTTGTGGAAATTGTTAACTTTACGGACCGTCTGGCAACGTACCAGTTTTTAAGAGCTTTTCCTTGTTTGGCAAACCTTTGATGCAATACCAGGTTGGAAACAAGATTTACAATTTATTCAACAAACGTTAAGACTTGACTGTGTCGCTACAAACATAGTGTATACGTCATNGGTTATATGGAGCGCATGGTATGGGGTTATCTACTTTATTGTCATCTATGCCTTGTGTCGCTAACAATTTTTATGTACAATGTTGTGGAAATTGTTAACTTTACGGACCGTCTGGCAACGTACCAGTTTTTAAGAGCTTTTCCTTGTTTGGCAAACCTTTGATGCAATACCAGGTTGGAAACAAGATTTACAATTTATTCAACAAACGTTAAGACTTGACTGTGTCGCTACAAACATAGTGTATACGTCATATTTTTTGAAGCGAATTTGGAATAGTAAAACTGTTGATGTTAAGTAATGTTATCTTAAAAAATGAATTGGTTGCGGCTAAGAAAAGGAAATTGCATTTATTGGGGAGTTTTTACAGGTCACCTTGTGAAAAAGATAACCGTCTAGCAGGAAAAACTTGTGATTGCCTTTCCTGCTAGACCGCTATCTTTTTGACTACCAAACCATTAAGCACACCACATNAGAGAGCCTAGACGTACGTAGGGTATACAACTACGACTGGCGTTCCTTTAGGTGCCAAAGTTTGAAGGTCTAAAATGCCAATGGTTCGTACAAATGTGTTAACATCAACCCCAAGCGTGTAAATTAACATCGCATGGCGAAAATAGGTTTTTGACGTTTGATTTTTTCAGTGTTGACACTGTTACAGTATATTACCCTCCTTAAGCCCTATGTAGTAAATCTAAATCCAATTGTTCGTATTTTAAACGAACATTTGCATAGCTTATAGTCGGTCTAAGAATTTGGCATGCGCAAGAAGTAAGCTGTTTTTTTTGCCCCTAACTGGCTTGTTTGGATGAACAGACTTTGCAGCTAACGGCATTTCACACATATCGCGCTGTAAGATTTTGTTGGAAAGATAGTGTTAACCTTTGTGTTTATTGGAAGCTGTTGTGCAGCATAGCGTTTTATTTTAGGCTGTGGTTAAATACAGACGTTTTTTGATAAATTTCATCGCTTATCTTGAAATTGACATTTGGTAGTAGCAATTCAACTGAATCTGTTAAGTTTGCCAATTAAAAATCGGAATTTCGTACGTAGCAGTACAGGCTGCAATTACCATTTTAATTATATTTTTGGGGATTACTTCTATCCCGATAGTTTTAACCTGGGTTATATGGAGCGCATGGTATGGGGTTATCTACTTTATTGTCATCTATGCCTTGTGTCGCTAACAATTTTTATTTACAATGTTGTGGAAATTGTTAACTTTACGGACCGTCTGGCAACGTACCAGTTTTTAAGAGCTTTTCCTTGTTTGGCAAACCTTTGATGCAATACCAGGTTGGAAACAAGATTTACAATTTATTCAACAAACGTTAAGACTTGACTGTGTCGCTACAAACATAGTGTATACGTCATGTTTTTTGAAGCGAATTGGGAACCCGGCCGAAGTAAAACTGTTGATGTTAAATGATGTTATTTTAAAAAATGAATTGGTTGCGGCTAAGAAAAGGAAATTGCATTTATTGGGGAGTTTTTACAGGTCACCTTGTGAAAAAGATAACCGCCTAGCAGGAAAAACTTGTAATTGCCTTTCCTGCTAGACCGCTATCTTTTGACTACCAAACCATTAAGCACACCACATCCTATTTACGCTCTCATTCCTAAATGAAAAGGCACAAAAGTCGGGGCGTGTTTTTGTTAACGACGTTGTATTTCCGTTTGACCTTAGGTCAACAGTATTTAGTGGTATTAAAACTTTCAAAAAACACAATTTTCCGAAAAAACTCGCCTAACCGAATTGGAAGTATAAGAACTTTCCTGGTATTCAGGAGGGAGAGTTGATCTCGACAAACGCTTAGTCGCAGATTTGGCTGGGTTTGTGGACTCGCTTCCTGATTTACTGCAAGTCATGTGATCTACTGCAGGCGTGCCATTGGTCAAACCAAGTGTTTCGAACATACCACAAAGTTAATTTTCTTTTTCATAAACCTTGTTGCAGGAAGGAGCTGAAGAGAGTCATGGATATTGTGAAGGGTTACGAAAAGCGATTCGCCTTACTCCCAAAAGGCACATAAGGGGTCGATCAGCGTCAATCGTTCACTCACTCTTTTCGATGTTTCCGATCCATTTTTTAAGCGGCCGCATTGTCCACCCCGCTTCCGTGTTTTCGTCCTTGTATAAACATAAGTTTCAAGTTTTTGCAGCACGAGTTTGCTGTTCAACGCGTTATGTTAGCAAAGGCGCATAAAATACCTGATCGAAGGTATTGCTCGCAACTACTGACCAAGCGACTTTAGCAACAGTGTTACCAAGTTAGGCTTTTTTGCGCTTGTGCAACGCCAAAAGGCAGTGTTAGCCCTTGCCGTACAAATAATGCACGTGCTTTGGTGTTGCTCACGGTGTGACAGGTTAAAGTCCGATTCTGACGTGACTTCCTTCAAACAGATCACGTTAAGTTTTGCGCTTCTAAGTCGGCAGTTTTAATTTGTTGCGAAATCGCAGAAGATAAACGGACAGCACATATAGCTGCGAACTGGTCGTGGCTGAAAACACTCCAGAAAGTTTGAAAAACTTTGTAGGATTAGTGCATTTATTAAATCCGCAAAAAAAACAGCATAGGTGCCTCGATATGTCATACGTTTTCCAATCGATACATGGTGATACATTTAGCCACGTAATTTGTTAAAATTCTGCCCGTCGCAAAATCCAATTACAGTTGGTTGCCTATGTTATTTTTTCAGCTTCTCCCCTTTCTTCCATTGCTACTCCACCCCCAATCAATGTCACTCAACGATATTTAACCAAAATTCATCGATTCATGTTAACAGAAAATTTTCGTTGGTTCATTTTTAGAAAAAAGAAGATGAAGTTGTACAAAAAAGCACATATCCCTGTTTAGGGTATTGTACATGAAAATCGTATAACTTTTCAAACTTGCTTAACCCCTAGTCCATATCAGTGATTTTTACCGCTGCACTACGGCCAGTGACATAAACCATGTGTTTTTCCTTGGGGGGATCTTGATCTACGACGCCATGATTAAAATCGGTAAAATCTCGAGTAAAAACGTGATTTTGAGGTCTGCGCCAAAAGCGGACAAGAATACATCGTTTTCACACATCTTGTAGGTTTTTAAAACGTTTCTAGAATTAATGGGGATAAAACTGTTGGTCAAGAGCAAAAATCCACCCGCAATGTGTTTTGTCATACTGTGTTGAACAATATCTTTAGTTTTGACGTTTTTGCGATTACTCATATTTTGTTCGATTTTTTATTGAATCCATTTTCTATCGATTCTGTGTTTGTAAATTAAGACACAATCTTAAGCCATTTAGGAATGGGAAAAATCACGAGAATCTTGTTCCAGTTTAATTCCAATTATTCCCACATTATTTGTTCAGTCGTCATTTTGTGGCGTCTTTAAGAAAACAAAAATCCTTTTCCTTGGCAATGTGAACAAAACCATATCAATCCAACGTTAAAGTTTAGTAACTGAAAAAAAATATTACTTTTCCATAAATTCTGCAGGGTTTTGTGGAACTGTTTTTGACTCATAGTTGTAATGTACGAACATAGCGGTTTGTGTACGACAGTTTCAGAGGTCCATTAGACCTTTTTCCCATTCGTAAGTGCCAATGTATCTTTTCGCTGCGAGAATTCTTTTTTCAACGAATTTTCTGTTCGGGAAAATTCCTTTACTTTGCGACTGCGCGCTTTTTTTCATGCTAACCGATGGCGTGCCCAGCTTTGATTGGGCGAAGTGGCATCACGTGAGAGATTATTCCAAATGTACATGAGCGTCGAACGCCTGTTTTGTACAGTTGTGATTGTTTTTTGGCGATTTAGTTTTTCTATAAATATTCGCAACGCTTCATCAATAAACAACTAAAACCCCAAGAGACTTTTTTCCAAAAGTATCGGGCTTAATTTGGCTGAAGTAAAGCTCTGACACCAAAAACCTTGCAACAAGTCTATTTTATTATTCTCCTGGTACGCAGACTATAACGTACTAAATGTTAATTGTGTCGGCCTTGTCAGCTTATTGTGCCCGAGGATGCTATTTTACGAGGTCTTGCACATGCACTTTGAACAATATGTAATGGCGGCTGTGTATAGGGATAAAAAGCATACAAAAACATATAGTCTTAAACAGATTGTTAGTTCATTTCACTTTTAGGCACGAGAAATAGGATATTACAAGATAAACCCGTTTCTTTACAACATGTATTTGAAAAATAACTTCGATTTAATAGCGGCCGATGGAAAAATTTTTGTCATGCGGCCAGCAATAGCGAAAATGTTGTGTACGCCTGGTTTATAACATCCAACGCTAGAGATCGACTTGTATACCCAACTGATGCTATATAAACACAGTTTAGTGGGAACGTGAACATCTGGCTGATTAGTGCGTGAAAAACTTTAAACAGAAGCAGTAATATGTAACTGGCAATCGGGATAAATGTCTTTCCTAGACGGGCTGTCTTCGGCGTTGGCTTCGGTTTTGGCAACCGAGCTGGGCGACAAAAGTTTTATTCTGGCTGCAGTTCTGTCAATTCACTACCAGAGGAAAATCGTGTTTTCGGCAGTTTTCTTAGCGCTTCTTTTTATCACGTGGATCTCGGGTATGTGAGGCATGTTTTAGTAATCTTTATGTCGACTCGTGTCACTTTGGTGAAGACTCGATTTAAGTGATTCACCTTGGCGTTTGAACTGGTGATATTCTGTAGTATTAGAAATGGTTCGTTTTAAAAAACGATGATTATTAGAATAGTGGGTTGTTTCATACGCGAAAAAGGGAATTTGTATTTAAACCTATTTTAAGGTGATGAACTGGACTTATGTTTCATCACAATGACTCGTCTTAATCCATGTTACCAATCTCAGAGACTCGATCAGCATTAACTTGAACTCGCTTCGCTTGGTTTGTGGGTATTGAGACTTACTTACAACATTGTAAATCGAAATGGTAGATCAAATATAAAAGCCGAATTTTTCGAATTTTTTTGTTGCGTACTGCATAATTACGTCAGTTAAGTGTGCGATTATGTGATAAAATGAGTTCCAAACGCAACCACGTGCATTAACTGTAAATTAATACAAGACGTTGAAAACAATACATGCCAATAAGTTGGAAAAAGTCAAACAAAACAAACCAACAAGTTAAGTGTGTAAATGAGGAACAAGGACAATACTCGCCTTTTGAAATATCTTTGTGACATTTTAAAGTTTTTATTGGCTTTTGCATCGGTGGGCACAATTCGGTCCTTTCCAGTTGTTTTTCCCCGCTTGCTAACCTTGTCTTTCTGCTTTGCGGTGTAAAAATGGTTTACGAGGGATTTGCCACCGACAGGAATCAATCAAAAATGGATATCGATCAAATGCTGGTAGACCAGGGTCATTTCTCGAACACGGTAAGTTATGTTGCGGTAATAATGTTTACGCGAAAATAAGACTTCTGCGTGATGTTTTAAAACAAACCTGTTTTTCAGAGCAAGGCTGTAAGCAAAAGAGAGAACCGACTTGGTATTTTAGAAGTGTTCACGGGGTCAGCGCGAGGAAAACAATTCATTCACGTGAGTGCATCACGTATGAGCGTCGGCAATTCGAATTCCACCTATAAGTCACGTACCACCAAAAGAGTGGTTAGCACTGCCGTGTGCTCGCAAGTTTGTTGATTCTAAGCGTTGCCCTAGTTCAGCAGAACAGCAGTATTGACGTAAATAGAAGTCAACAAGACAAAAAAACCGAAAAAGTCAAACAAAAAACGGTAATTAGGCGGGCGGACTAATTGTGAACACAAAGCATTCAGGCGTAGTTCCGTCCACTGAGAATAAAAATGAAACAAACAACAATGATTAACGATATTATTCAAGATACCCAATGCCTAAGCAATCCCCCGCTATATTTAATTTGCTTGTTTGGAACAAGCGATGCTTGGAACAAATTAATTGCCCGGACGTTTGTTGCTCATACATGCGTTTTCTGAAAACATTTTTGACATTTAACACAGTCGTTGCCAACTTTTTTTTCAAATTGCGACCCACTTTGAAACACCATTTTTCGCGAGCAACTAGATATTGCGAAAGACGCCAAGAAAATAAACTAAGGCGATAACGGTGGATTACATCGCAAGCAGGGCAAATGCATAGCGTTTAAATTTTTGCCTTTACTTGTGTACAGTGTGTTAGGTTCAAAAGGTTACGCGTGCTTTTTTTCGCGCCCGGTACATCGCGTAACGTAAACAAATCGATTTTTACGACAAATTTAATTACAAACAAGGACACAATCACTTTCGAGTAACCGGCGACGGAAAACGAATTGGTAAACGGAACGCCCTTCCATGATTTTCGCTGCGTTACTTTTTGACAGGTATTCGGCATGACATGTTTTGCGGAAATCGGGGACAGATCACAAATTACTGCCTTCTTTCTCGGAACAAGTAAAAATTTCCACGGAGTGTTTGCTGGTTCTGTTCTCGGCCATGCATTATGCACCGGCTTGGCCGTTTTTGGTGGAAAGGCGGTTACCAAGTACATGTCCGCCAAAGCAGGTATGGGACGTTTTTCGTAAACTTTCGGTAAACGTGTTTCGGGGTAAACTCCAAATTTTGAATATATGATTAGCACCCTACGTGAAATGCAACTGCAAGTATATGTCAACATCAGGATATGATTTAAGATACATGTTTATTCGTGTTTGCAGCCAATATTGCCGGTGGTGCCCTTTTTATCCTTTTCGCCATGACCTCCTGTTGCACGTAAAGACTGGTCTCTTAACTTCTCCGGCGCTGAAGGGGCGTTTCGAAAATCTTACCTTTGCCTTTGTTTGTTTCGTGACCGTTTTTTTGTTATTTATAAGTCACGCGATCGCTTCACAGTCGCTTCTTCTGCTCTCTGTTTAATTAAATTTGGTCTGTGAGCAAAACTCATTTGTGTACCCGTAGAATGAAACACTACAGAAAATTGCCGTAAACCATAAAAATATCATTCTTACTGGTTTTATATGGTAACTAAGTTACACTACAAGAAAACAATTTAAATGTTAAGGCAAAGTGACGAGGTTTACCGGAAGAAGATATCCAGATCCATTGGCCACTGAATATTGGTTAGTGGCAAATAAAACAATTCCTCCAAACAAACAACTTTAGCACAAATTACTGTTGGACTGCGTGGGCATATTGCTGTGCAACAATGTTGATTTATGCAATACTTTTCCTAAATCACAACAAACGAAAGGAATTCTTTACGTGACAAAAAAGGCATATTTTCAATAGCCTTGTAGAGGATTAGGCAATGTTATTATGACCTTGCTCAAACAATAAAAGCAGTTATTTACGATTTAACACCTTACATAAAAACTAGTTACGTCACAGCATTGCGTAACACTTTGAAGAAACTGTTATGCAACACTTTAAATTTTATTTCATGCAGATGCAAAATAATAAAATAATGTCCGAAACAGGATGTAAACGGTGGGACAAACTTGTTTACAATATTTTTTTACAACTTTTAAACTTTTCTCACCGCTCTTTGTAAAGCGATCTGGCCTATGAAAACTAACTGTGCCCAGCTGTGGTAAAATCTTTGCTATAGTAGTTGTTTTTCAACAATTCACACTGGTATACTTGTAGTACCAAAGCGATCAATGTTTAGAGCAGTGCTTCTTAACCTTTTTCGATTTCGTTCACCCTTTCCACAAATTGCTAAATTTCATTCACCCGCGACAAAATATGTTTAGATCATCAGAAGATATCATTGGACATCAGCGATAAAACCATGAAAACATGTTTTTAGATATTCTTTAAGGTGTAATTTAGAGCAGGGGTGGGCAGCTGTTTTTTTCCAAAGGGGCATATGAGAAACAATGTCGCCCGACGTACAATGCCTTAGATTAGACACTCAAGTGGAAATTGTATTAAGAAATCGACAAAGCTACAAATAACATAGTGATGTCACAGACTGAGAGGTCTTGTGACATAAACTACTGTTGTTTTGTCACAATAAACATTTTAATATATCTGTTGTTGTGTAACAAAGAAATGCTTTGCATTTGTCCGACTACTGTTAGTAGGCAGGTATTTTATTTGTTGGATAAATGTAAAACAAATGTACTGTAGCAATGGGCACAAAAACATTTCATTCACCCTTTGTTCACCCCTTCTCATTCAATCACCCCTGCAAACATTTTATTCACCCTGGGGTGAACCATTCACCCGGTTAAGAAGCACTGGTTTAGAGCATGATAGTTTATTACGAAAAACAGATTTTATTAAACGACTGTGCATACAATACCAAGTTTTTGATAAATATGAAGATGTGGCAACGGGGCTCTTTACTTTTCTTTCTTCTTTCCGTCGATGAGGTATTTGCAAAAAGCTGTAAGACAAAAAACACGTTTATGTATAGATTTTTAATCACAGTGCTAAGTCTGGTTCAACAAAACTTACTTTCAATATTAAGACTCCCGTTCATGTCTTCTTGTCCGTCCAATACAGTGCTGATTTCAGTTGGGGTAAGCTTTTCACCTGCAAAAACGTTGGTCTTTTAGTAACAATATGGTGCAGTGCAAAACTACTGCTTTCCATACAATTGGACAGGCAGCAAAATGACGATAATAGTAAAGTTACATTCAGCTCACTGGATATTAAAACTATGCCAGTCGAGTTTGAAATTAATTTGTTGCTCATACCAAGGGTACGCAAGACATGTCTAATTTCACCTCCCATGGAATTCTTTGCGTGACAAAAAAGGCATGTTTTAAATAGCCTTGTAGAGGATTGTGTAGGGAATGCTTTTATGACCTTGCTCAAACAATAAAAGCAGTTATTTACGATTTAACACCTTACATAAAAACGGGTTTCGTCACAGCATTGCGTAACACTTTGAAGAAACTGTTATGCAACACTTTAAATTTTATATCATGCAGATGCAAAATAATAAAATAATGTCCGAAACAGGATGTAAACGGTGGGACAAACTTGTTTACAATATTTTTTTACAACTTTTAAACTTTTCTCACCGCTCTTTGTAAAGCGATCTGGCCTCTAACTGCGCCTATAGCTGCATGTGGTAACTGGTAATGCACCTTGCTACTGATTTATTATGTTTAATTCAGCCACAATAGTAGTTGTTTTTCCAATGTTTAGAGCATGATGTAGTTTATTACGAAAAACATATTTCAATTAAACAACTGTGCATTTAATACATGTCAATTTTTTTTGATAAACATTAAGATGTAGCAACGGGGCTCTTTACTTTTCTTCCTTCTTTCCGTCGATGAGGTATTTGCAGAAAGCTGTAGAACGAAAAACACGTTTATGTTTAGGTTTTAGTCATAGTGTTAAGTCTGGTTTAACAAAACTTACTTTCAATATTAAGACTCCCGTTCATGTCTTCTTGTCCGTCCATTACAGCGCTGATTTCGGTGGGGGTAAGTTTTTCTCCTGCAAAAACGTTGTAAGATTGTGGTAACAATATTGTGCGAAACTACTGCTACCCATACAGTAGGACAGTTACATTTAGGTCTTCCGATGATAAAACTATATGCCAGTCGATTTTTAAATTTATTGCTTATACCAAGGGTACGCAGGACATGTCTAATCTCAGCTCCCATGACAGTTCCGTTGCCTTCCTTGTCAAAAACACGAACGCCTTCGAGGATATCATCGTAGGTTCCTTCTGTGACGTCCTTGAGAACTTGTTGGTAGACGGGCAAGAACTCTTCGTATTTAAATTTCTTGGCCGCCATGTCTGTTCAAAAATAACTTCGTGTAAGCGTCGCTTGCCAATTTTCAATGAGCTAAACTGCGTTGGTTGGGTATAGGTATACGAACCTTCTTTTGAGGGTTTTCCGAGGATGTTGTGAACATCTTCGTTCGTTGGGTTGAGGTTCAATGAACGGAGAATGCTTCCAACATTCTCGTATCCGATTTCCATATCTGGAGTTTCGCTGAAGACTTCGAAAGCTTCTTTGATGTCTAAATGTAAGCAAGTATTTTCGGCTTTTTGGTTTTTAAGGGCGAATTGCTGGAAAGTTGTTATTTTTCGGTCAGACGTAGTAAAAACAGCACTAAATATGCCAAAACCAAGCACGTGTGAGTATGTTTGTTTACGTTTGTGTCCTGTACAACAACTTTAAACGCCATGTCCCTACCTTCGAGTTGGCTGTCGTTCAAGTCCACCTATAAAACGAAAAAAANGGCTTTTTGGTTTTTAAGGGCGAATTGCTGGAAAGTTGTTATTTTTCGGTCAGACGTAGTAAAAACAGCACTAAATATGCCAAAACCAAGCACGTGTGAGTATGTTTGTTTACGTTTGTGTCCTGTACAACAACTTTAAACGCCATGTCCCTACCTTCGAGTTGGCTGTCGTTCAAGTCCACCTATAAAACGAAAAAAAGAAGCTTGATTAAGGTGAATTACCTATTAGTCCTTTGCCAAGAGGACTTTGTTCGTACGCCAGAAAAAAGTTCAGTTTATGAGATTATGCCACGGTTTAATCAGAACGCAGATACGCAAAAACTTACCATCTTTCTTTTTGTTTCGTTGCTGTGCTTACAGTAAGGTTGAAGACAGTTCAATGGTCGGGCTGGATGCACAGAAAGAATGATAGTTGAACTTGAGCTGGGTTGCTGATGGAGTTCGAAGGCTGATTGTGATGCAACTTAGATACAAGCAGCGATTTATATACTAGTTGTGGTTTCATCGTCACCTCGTTACCGCGTCAGAATTGACATCTTGAACTTTTGTTGCACGGCACAGCTGATGACAAACAGCTCAACTAATTGTCACTTTAAAGTTAATCTCAATCCGGAAACTTCCTCCATTAATTAGCACTACAGCATGAAAGTACATTTTGCACCTATAGGTATTCCAAATAAACCGTTTTTGTATAACTCCTAAGAATGGGTACAACGCTTACAGCACTTGAAAACACTTAAAAATTGGCAACAATCTCCTTTGTAGCCTCCATGTA
>QXVZ01026395.1:0-25904 GCA_008931825.1 Phallusia fumigata
AGTCCGCATGCAGCACTAGGGGATCATTTCAAGTAAACCAAAAGCTGACTTTTTTAATTTTTTTGTTTACAGGCTCAAGTACATTTATCATCAAAATATAACAAATTTTACAACAAGTTGTTTCGGTGATAGGGTTACTAATTAAAAATTTGCATACTAAATGCTTCAAAAATAAACTAATTTTTCAAATTTGGCATAAATGCATACCATGCATGCAATTAATGACTTATTATCAACTCGTATTATCACAAAATGCATCAAAATTAATAGAATTGTAACTTCACATTGAAACATTGTAAATAAACTTGATTAGTATTTAACTCAATATGTGTGGCCTGTGATAACTTTTTAATGTATAAGGTTGGATAGGCCTGTTCTAAAGTCTATGCAAGTGTATGTGTATACATGCAAATGCACAGTATATGCAAAATATGTAGAGTCACTTTTAATGAGAGAGAGAAAAGAGGGGAAACTCAAAAGCACTGTATTTTAGAAAGAGGAAAACTTGGAAAGACTGCATTGGTGTCACACTGTCAGTGAATAATTAATGAGAAATGAAGATGGAAATGTCTCGATGAAGAGATGCCAAAGCAAGACGACAAAGCGCATTTCAAACAGTTGACAAAATACATAAAAATTGTAGAACATACATGTGACAAAGTGGGGAAAATTAACTTTACGTACCCATAAACTAAGTTCCAAACAAAGCTTGGAAATAACGACATGGTGTGACTTGTTCCCACAGAAACCAAAACATCTGTGGTCTGCCACAAGCAGTTGGCATATGTAAACATTAGATCACTTTAAAGGTGATCTGTTGCTTACGACCTACTTTAGTTGTCCACCCTATGCAAATATGTACAAGTCTGGCCGATAAAAGACTGAGTAAGCTTTCAAATGGGTATGTGGTTTTAATTTCTTGATTAGTCAAGATATTTTGTATTATTTAATTTTGATTAGTCCATGATGTACAGACCAACCACAAAACAATGCAGTAATCGCAGCTACTAAAACCTTGTTTCAATATATTACAGTATGTTTCCGCTGAAGAAAACTTATTCAAGCCATTATGTTCTTGAAAACAATGACAAAAGACACTCACAAAAATGTATTGTTGTATCTTGTGTTTGTTTTTCACATACAAAAACTTTAACCAATCTAAAATTTGTTTTAAGTGGGATTTTTGCTAAGCCTCTTGACATGTCTTTTCACTGCGAAAGGATTAGGAACATACGTTATGTTCAAACATGAATTATGCTTTTACACTGCTTCTCAAAACTAGTGTCAACCTTTTACAAGTAGAAAACGTCTGCTTTACACAAAAAAGGCATCCCAATCATGTAATTCAACCTTACACCGGCAAGAAGTGCATGACAAGATGGGCGTTACCCTTGGAAAAGCCACAGTAAATTGTTGGACAAAAACGACACAGTCCATGTAATGAAATTGTGTTGAGTGAGAATCAGTTCAATCGTTGACAACAAAGATCACCTCTGACCCTGATACGTAACGCACTAATCTTGCGGTGACCGCCATTCAACTTCCCCAACTTGGGCGTTTGAAGTAATTTTTTTTATGTAGGTTTTGATATAATACAGTACGTGCTATTTCGTCCTCCTGTCGCCAATTTAAACACAAAAGTGCCGAACGCCATGTAACAGTGGCCTCAAGTTATGGGCATTATGTAAAACGTTTTCACCAAACTAACGCCATGTTGCCCTTTGCAAGATTCACAAAGAAACCGTGAAACATACGATCGTCGCTGAGTAATAGACAAGTGGAAACCGCCACACCAGTTCGCAACGGCGTTGGAACTTTACCGAGCTACTTCACCTACCAAGTTTAATACACACGACATTGTGTAAAACCAATTTCAATGGGCCGTTTTTAAATCCACTTACGCTAGTCTTAATCTCGTCTGGCGTGGTTTGTTATTAGTTTGTGGGTTTCAGATATATCCTCTGTGGATAGGGGTACGCCCGATCTAGTACCGTTGGCAAAAGTTCATTGGACTTCTTCTACAAGTGACAGATTTATGGAACGAATTGCAACACCATAAGTCAGCCTTGTTCTACCTATGGTCATACTTCAAACGTTACGTCATCAGCAGAACCAACTGCACTTTGGATCGAACTACATGGACTTTGGCCTACACGTGTTTAAACAAGAAATGGTGGTTTTAGTTGTTTACAACACGAAAGGGATGTCAGACAAATAATTTCCCGTAAAGCCAGAGGCATTTGGGTTTAGGTAACCAAAATCGAAATGATTTATACGCATAAAAAGCACACGTCGAAAAAAAAGTATTTCGATTTCAGCTAAAAAGTTAAACTGCTCAAACTTAGTTGCATGTTAAACACTGCACACGAGACACCGCTCTTGTACAAGACGTTTTCCAGTTTGAGGGACATGCTAAGCTTACACGTATAAGGACGCAGCCGAGCACCTAGCTATTTTGGGTTGGCGGTCTTTTGTGTGAACAAGCGTGCCATGGCGATGTATAAATCTGAACCGAATACACACCCGTCTAGCGGAGTCGTGACCCTTTGTGATGTCATAACTCTTATTGCGCAGGCACGACTTCCTCACATGAGCTAGTTGGTATATTAAGAAAATGAATTGCGCCTTTGTAGGCACACACTTAATTTCTGGTTAATACAGATAACCTTACATTTTAAATCCACCCAAAAGGCCAAGTTTCAAACACACTATGTCCAAATATACATGACTAATACAACGAAAATTTACTACGTTTACATAGCATGTTTTCGAGGAGTCTACGTTGGTTTCTATATATGTAGCGTTGTGGTTTGGTCTCATATTCATGACCTTCAAGTTTGTTTAAAGTCGCAAATCCGTTTTTTGGTTTAGGTTAAAAAATGCGTTTTGCAGCCGAACCGATTGCAAACTTCAGTTTATCAACAACAGTTAACGTAACTGTTGACATCGGAAGAATTGGAAATCAATGGGTAGTCGCTGCGCGGTCAACGGGAAATCGATTGCTCTTCCCTTTCCGAAAGCCGTTAACTTACATCAAGTGGAAAGTGATTATAATTACTGAAGTGACAATGACCGACCAGCATCCCACCGTCGTTTAACTGCAGAGCTAATTACCAGTCCCAGCACTGACGCCCTGGTAAAGGCAATTTAATCGGTTTTTATATCTCACCTTATTGCCGTTGGTGCGAGGGTTACAGCTATGTTAAACACTGCAGCATGTAAAAGCAAACTGTAAAGTTAAAGCAAATTGCTGCAACAAGGGGAACATTGCCTTGTCAACACGTTTTTATCGTCTGTTGGCTGGTTGCGACTGTCACATGCCAAAATAATTGTTGACTCACAACAGAAAAAGGCAGTTTGTGGCAATAAAATCGGTTCCATCTGGTAATCTGATGGCCTAAGAACCCTACAACATTAAACCGAAACCCAAAGACCTATACATCAACATACAAACGTCCAAAAGTTCAGAAGCGTCCCCCTTCCCTTTATGACATCATTTTGCGTTGTAAGCTTTAGTGCTTCACCACCGAGCAGTTTTCAGTCCCACGTTGCTGGGCAAACGTGGCCTGTTCATCGGACTAGTGTTTACCGAAGTCCAACACGCCTTAAACAGGCCATCGTTCAATGATACTTGATCTAAAGGCACCACTTTCAAATAAAAGCCTTTGGTAGCAGAGATTGTGTGTGTAGGGGGGCTGGAAAGTGTTGAATAGCTGGTGCAGCGTAGTGGCATGGATACCCAGTTTTGTGCTACACCGATAATTTAGCCGAAGATTAATGGACCTTAGTAAATTCATTCACCCAATGCAAAAACACGAGCTACAATTTATAAATTCCTAGATAACAAACTATAAACCACTGATGTATTTTATCACATTGTACATTTGAGTCTTAATGGCTTTCATATGAGAGCCCTGAATTCCTGAAAAAATGTATCTATTTGGAGCAGAAACAAAAAACTTTTCACCCAATTCCATTAATAAAGTCTAACTCTAAACGAACCACTATAAATGCTAAACGTACTAAATAAGTGATATTTGTTATTGACTGTACATAAGGCATTTTGGAGCAAACCTAAAATTTAGTTTTTTAGGAAAGCACAATAGTTTTCTGCCTTCGGTCCCACTATCAACATTTCTAATATCACTGTGCAAAGTCAGCAGTTTGTTGTAAAATAATGAATTTATTCCTATCAAGTGTTATGATAAAACATTTTCAACAAACCCTTCTTGACATTTTTGTTAAACATGTGATTGGTATAGATGTGCAAAATCAATTGACAGCACAACTGTAGCCCCAGGGTGTGCAAGCTGTATTTTGCAATTAATTTGACAAACCATAACAACCAACAGCAACTTTGCACTCAAATATTGACACATGAATGAAATACAAAGTTGAAAACAGTGTGAGGAACATTGCTGGATGTAATCCCAACTTAATTAAACATGCAGGATTAGTGCAGTTGTTAGTGGCAACCAGGCATTAGTTAATTTTAATCCCTTGTGTTGGTAAGGTGCCAACAGCCTACAAGGCAATTAGTGGGGAATGTTGAAAAACACTGTCTTTTTAAATGAAAAGGTTTATATTGGTGCAATTCAATGTGAAATACACTTGCTTGAATGCCACAAATAGTTGCATTTTCAAATGAAAACAAACAGACATACTATTTGGTAAAACACTAGTTAACCTGAAGACAGTACATACAAAAAAAATAGCTTTGAATTTTTTTTTTNATAATTTAGCCGAAGATTAATGGACCTTAGTTTTGAAAATTCATTCACCCAATGCAAAAACACAGGCTACAATTTCTAAATTCCTAGATTACAAACTATAAACTACTGATGTATTTTATCACATTGTACGTTTGAAACTTAATGACTTTGAGCCCCAAATTCCTAAAAAAATGTATCTATTTGAAGCGGAGAGAAAAAACTTTTTACCCAATTCCATCAATAAAGTTTAACTCTAAACGAACCACTATAAATGCAAAATGCACTAAATGAGTGTTATTTGTTATTGACTGTTTTGCAGTGTTTCAGATTGCCTTACATAAAGCATTTTTGGGCAAACCTAAAATTTAGTTTTTTAGAAAAGCACAATAGTTTTCTGTCTTCGGTCTTACTATCAACATTTCTGATATCACTGTGCAAATTCAGCAGTTTGTTGTAAAATAATGAATTATTCCTATCAAGTTGGATGATAAAACTTTAAACATTTTCAACAAACCCTTCTCGACATTTTTGTCAAACATGTGATTGGTATAGACATGCAAAATCAATTGACAACACAACTGTAGCCCCAGGGTGTGCAAGCCGTATTTAGCAATTAATTTGACAAACCATAACAACCAACAGCAACTTTGCACTCAAATATTGACACATGAATGAAATACAAAGTTGAAAACACTGTGAGGAACATTGCTGGATGTAATTCTAACTTAATTAAACATGCAGGATTAGTGCAAAAGCAGTTGTTAGTGGCAACCAGGCATTAGTTAATTTTAATCCCTTGTGTTGGTAAGGTGCCAACAGCCTATATGGCAATTAGTGGGGAATGTTGAAAAACATTGTCTTTTTAAATGAAAAGGTTTACATTGGTGCAATTCAATGTGAAATACACTTGCTTGAATGCCACAAATAGTTGCATTTTCAAATGAAAACAAACAGACATACTATTTGGTAAAACGCTAGTTACATACAATTAAAAATAGCTTTAATAATTTACCTCTTTTGTTAAATGGTCTGACTCTGACAGCCACCTTGACCTTGCTTGCATTGCTTGAAGTTTTCGTCATGTTCAGGCCAGATACAAAAGTAAATCCCAACAAACTAATTGTTTCTAGTTTCAACAGTAAATCCGAGTCATGATGTATAGGTCCACTGAATCAGCCTCTTTGGTTGATTTTGCTTAGACTGGTCACAATTTAAATTACACTAATGCTAAAAGATGACGAAGCATTCATAATTTTAAATATGAAGGACTAAAACTTTTTTGCAAACATTACAGTTATAGCTGTGTAAAACACAAACAACCTGGCAATTCAAACCACAGAAATTATACTTCACAAATAAATTTAGTTCTGCTGTATATATAACCCAAAGCTATATAAACACATATATATATAGGGATGGAAGAAAGAATAAATTAAGATGCAAACACTGATTCACATTGCAAACAAAAAGTGTATGATTCATGAAATTTTTTAGTTTTGTTTGAGTTCAATTTTGAGTTATACAATAAAAGTAGACCCGTGTCTAATTTGCACAAACAATGGGGTAATATCAGGTTTTGCATTCACCAATACTCCAGCACATAAGTATTTTGATACATTCTGTATTGTGACTATTTTTAAATCTCTTACAAAAAGTTTATCATCCCCCAGGAATGGACACACATTTTTACAAAAGAGTATAAATTTCATCAACATTTTTTGCAACATAATATAAGGACCTTTTACAAAAACAAAAATCCAAATTACTTACACTAACAGCAATGAGAAAACAATGCAAAAACATATTTTATTGTTTCTGTATTGTATAAAGTTAGCCTTTGCTTTGACTACACACAATTAAAAAAGTAAACGTATTTATCATACCATTACATCTCAAGCAAGCTCTTGGCTGAACTGTACATGGCATATTGACTCAAAAAGGTCGATACCTTTTTTGACTACTGAGTTCTGAGCCTAGACTCTAACCAGAAAAGGTCTCTAGCTAACAGTCTATTTCAATCACTGTATTATAATCACCAATTACGTTTTTGGGATAAAAGTACCGTAGGGCGCTTTACATCACCATTTACCCAAACCCTTCCTTCCAGTTCCATCTCACACCAAAACGCGACACAATTACGTCATGTTGTGTTCGACCAGACTGCTGTGACGATTCATGTCACACTTCACTGCGAAAAGAAATAAAAGTGTTTTTAATGGGAAATACTGGTTTGTTTCATTGCCGTTAAATAACAACTATAAATTGAAACTAAAACCAAGCTTAATTATCCTTTAAAATTATTCAAACCCAATCTTACTAAGGACTTATTAGTATCAATGAAAAATAAATCCTGCAAATGTGCATTTTCTGCATGAATGACTACAGCTGCTTCTGTCGAGCCGGCTGATTTACTTAAATCGAGTTTCCCAACGAGCTTTGTACCATCCACCAGGCAATGTGGTAAAGAAAAAAACCTGCTGCGTTTGCAAAACAGTTTTAGGTTGGACAATCCCAGTTTATAATTTTTTGTTTTCTAATCGGTGCCTCAACGCCTAACTGCGTATGTAGTTAACAGTTGCAAAATGCAAATGTTACGTTAGGCACAAATATTAAAAAAAGTTGAGAATTACTGTGACAGGGAACGAAGTTAAACTTTGACCCTTATACTCATGCTATTAGCCAGTATTTCCCAACCGTTTGCAAGGAGGTATTTCAGTGAATAATGCTTACTTCATATTGTTATTTTTGTAATTGCCATGTAAGCCGTTATGCGTACCGCGAAGTCTCAGAAAAAGAATGCAAAACAAAAATATTTGGGAACCACTGCAGTATTTGTAAATTTGTCGACTTGACAAAAATGCTATCGATGCACAAGCCTAAATTACGTGACGTTGGATGACGTAAGTGACGTAATCACATCAAATGCACTGTACACAATCATGTCGCCAAGCACAACGTTGCATAAACTTTGGACTGGGAAACGTCCATCAAATTCAGAGCCTGATTAACGCTTTTTGTTTTGTTAACATAGTGGATATCATATGTACTGAAGTTTTGTGTCATGATTAAGGTTTTTTATGCAGTAAAACGTCTTTGTTGCTGTTGGTTTGCGCTAAATAGGCCTGAACGTGCACATTCAAAATAAAAGCACCTCGAAACCTTGATGTGGCCTAAAATTGTGTGCGGTTTTGGAGCTTTTAATTACCTGTGCAGAAAGGGTAATACCCGTTGCGCTCTGTAATGAATTCCAACGCACTGCTTTTGAGTGGCTTTGGCAAAACCCTTTACCTCGGCGCGTTTGTTTTGTTTTGACTGTCGCTCAGGTTAACCATTTGTGACAATATTGTTTTGCTAGGTCAGTACAAAGCCAGAACGAGACAGCCATTTGTAGTTTGTGCTGAGAACTTTACCGAATACCAGTTGAAGTTACCTAAACACTTTATTAGTGTAGCGACAGAGTTTAACTCACCTTGTACGGCGCTGTTGCCCCACCTGGTGGTGGAAATGACTTTCAGATCCAGGTCGAAAACGCCAATCGAAACAGTTTACATGTAGTCAGGAACCCAAAACCGGTTTTCTGCAAAAGATATCCACAAAAATCACCGGTTAGTATTAACACAAAGTCGAAACGCTTACTATAGTTTCAGGCCAGTCTTGTTAAGCAGTTTTAAACTTTTAAACGGGTTTTAAACACGTGAATAGGATAACAAACCAACATTAATCAACATTTCCCCTTCTATTTTAACTTCATGACGTGATTAAGTACAAGTTGGTTGGTCTTATACCTTTTTTTCATTGAAATAAGTTTATTGCAAATTAGGCAGTCGAAAGAAAAACGTACAGTAATGTATAGTGTAGGGCAGTGGTCGGCAAACTTTTTTTACGAGGGCCCAAATTCTCCATTTTATCTTTAATGTAGGCCCACACAGCATAAAACGTTCCGTACAAACTAATACGAGACAAGTTTGTTTCATAAAATTGCATTGAAAATGTCTCTTAACATTAATCAATCTTTTTTGTGTATAAAACCACATTTTTATTTGTTTATTTAAATTCATGTCGAGTACACTTTACTTTGCTATTCATGTGTTCCAGACCTTGCCTGTTTCATCACAATTCATTTGTTACAAAACAATTATTTTTGTTATGTCAAAAACCTATCATTTGTTTTGTCACAATGTATTCCTACATAACAATTATTTGTTAAGTGTCAAATAATCGCCGTTTACAAGTGATGCAATGGAGTACGACTCCGCGTTTTGGCCCCGCCATGGCGTCAGGATCCAGCTCCTATGCTAGGCAGAGCGTTGTGACATTGTGCCACAACTTGAACAGAATTCTGTATTTCTTTGATAAGTTAAAGCTGGGTGTCGCAGTTATTGCAGCAAAACGAAGTGGTGGTTTGCACAAATACGCCTGCACTGCTTGTTTCGGTTTTATAACGAAGATGATTGATCAACCTATTTCCCATTGTCAGCTGGTGCTGTCATCAGGATATTGATACAAGCAATCAGTGGATCATAATAATAGTGGGGTTCAGGTTACGCAACAGAAGGTGATTTCGGTTCTTGTACATGTCGTCAGGTGTATTCGGTTGCAGCTGGCCGACGTTTCGATTTAACCAATGTCTACTACAGTGGGTTTTTCCCGCGTTACCTATTTCCGGTCAGAGCAGATTTCCAATTTTCCAAAATTAAAGCAAAAATCGTTAAAAGAAACGGTACACACTTTGTAATGAGGTACGTGGCACGCTTAACTCAATACGTACTGTACAATTTCCCATCCATGTTAAAGAATTAGTTGAAGAATATGGCTACAAAGCGGCCGTGATTTTATTGCAGGCGAGGGTGTATATTATCAGACACCCAACGCATCAGTTTACTTGACGTGTGGTTTGAAAGTGCACCTTTTTGGCCTTGTCGATGCTCTTTAGCGAATTTTGTTACGAGCTAATCGTATTTTACACCCTCTTGTTTTATCGTTCGTTACTCACGCTGCTTTAAATTTAATTTAAAAAAATTAACAGGGTTTGGAGGTTGCGTAACAGACCGGTTACGTAATGTTGCAATGGAATTATGGCAAGGGTGCAAGCAAGCTGTGGTGATGCTTTCGAGGCTGATACATCTGTTGAGCCCGACTGTTAATTTGAAGGGGGGAGGGGGGGATGAGTGCGCGTCATTCTCGTCAGTTTGTCAACACAAAGTTTTGGAGTCTGTTGTTGTGACGGCTTTGAGTCAAAAAAAGCAATTATACTTTCCTTGGGCCTACTTGAGAAACTTAATATTGCGGAGTGTCGGACCAAAAGGCTTACCCTTATTCTGCATGACATCTTTTTTGTTTGTTAGAAGCATTAAATACAAAAAGTATAAGTTATGACTAAGCAATAAAAGTTTCCTAGATCTATTTAATCAAATGTCCGAAATAAATTGGTAAACTATGTAGCTTCAGTCCAATAAATGAGATAAAAGTATAAAATACGCTTATATTGTGAATTCAAATTAGCTTAAACGGGGCATACACTCCCCCAAACTAAACAGGCTCCTATAATATTGTGAACGAACAGTGTAACGTGACGTTTTGTTTCTTTATTCTTCGATGTCGGTTGGTCTACCCATGAATGATATTTGCAGCAAATATATTTTTTAACAATTGAACATCCAATACCAGTTTTACTACATTTATGATGAATTGAAATGTGTATTTTCCGGGATATACAATATTTGATTTGTGACGTCATCTTTGCTTTTAGGCCGATTCTTTAAACATTGGCCTTATGCCGATATTTTTAGGTCAGTATCGTATGCCGAATGCAACCTCGCGGTCCAGGAGATGTGAAAATGATATCGATTAAACACCTAAACAATTATTTTTTTTACTAAACTGTTCAAAATATTTATGTGCATGGAGTGCAGTTCCCGTCAGATCATGAAACATGTTCGTTTCACGATATTTTGATAAAACTTGTATGAAATAATTTCGAAAAGGGGATCGCTGAGTTTTTTAAACAGTTTGCTAAGTTAAAACTGCCTTTTAAATGGTTCGCTGAGGTTAAACAGGTGCAAAAAATGTTGAAAACCGAATGAACACCATAGAAAGCATACGATGGCGACTTTATTGTAAGGCATTGTTCAGCCAAATAACATGAGGGGTCGTATTGGGGGCAAATGCTTAAATCGTATTAAGCCAAACAAAGAATCCCCCTTTTTATTTTATTTTTTGATGTTCAAGATATACTTACACAGCCGTAAATTGGGAATGAAGAAAGGCATCTTTAACAGGTTACAGTACGTTTAAAAACACACAAGTTTTGCTTCAGATCGTCGCTTTGTCGTTGAGCGGGCGTGCAAACTTATACGCTTTGCAATGATTTGTATGTAGCCTTTTTTTTGGCCATGTCACGTAACTCGTGTATTGTTCACATTAATAATGCATGGCATTGAGACACTAAGCAGGGTTAACTTTTTTAGTGAGTTCAAAACGGATGCCTCGACGTTCTTCTAAACTTTCATTAGTGTGAACTCGCGGATAATCCTCCTGCGAAAATACATCGCTCGCACGGAAATGCATTAAAATTGCTTGGATTGTCTCGTTTGACGAAAAACGTAGTGCGTCAAAGTCAAGTTTTATATATTTATTGTGCCTCGTTTTGCGATAAGTTTTCCGCAGCGTCCAGAGTTGTGTGTTTAAAGCTATGAGAAGTTCATGAAATGTGCGATAACTATCGCTGTATGTCACTCGGTCGAACCAGCGTCGTTGAAGCTCCTCATATCCGCTAAACAGGCTGTATTAACTCAGGAGTCGCGATACGTATGCAAAATACCTATTCCCGGGTAGTTTATGTTTTAAAATCAAGCAACTAGACCAGACCGGGTCATTCGGGCCACATGCGGCGCTTTGGTTGATTCTGGCCGGCCCGTTTAAGATTGGTCGAATGATCTGAGGCGCTCGACCCATATACAGACATAAAAAAACCTGATCGGGATTCGTGCTCGGGATCGTCGCGGGTTCGAACCCCGTGAAAAAATAAAAATTAAAAAAAATAATTTGGAATTTACAAAATAACCACATTTGAATGTTAAGTAGGCTAATATGTTTTGTAAGGCAATTTCACTGTTTCATTGTTTAGACATAACATATTACTCTAACCATCTTGTCAAAAATGCTATTTACTTTTTTATGTGAAAAAACTAAATTAATATAATGCAGAATTAAGTTAAGCCTTTTTGGCCCGTCCCTTTACATTATTTGCTGCTTCTCATGTTGCTCGGCCTACCTGATCCATAAGGAAAAAATAATTGCCCTCCCTGATCCAGACGTTTAATAAAAGTCATAGAAATTGAATGTGCCAGCGAAAATTCAGTTAGGACAGGTGAGGAAGCTTGTACGTTCGAATGCTGGATTGGAAACCACGAGGGGAAGAAAACTCATTAACGACAAACTGTGGGGAAATTGTAGTGGCCACATTTGCCCCAGAGAAGCTGGGCGACTTTAATATTAATATTTGTTTACAAGGTTTTTACACTTTATGACATTATACATGGAATGTTTCATTCATCGCATAGGTAAAATCATTTACCACTAAAGTGTTTGAAAAAGCCTTTCTATCCCGCTTATGTTACGTCAGTCGTTATGTAAAAAGGAACAGCGCAGGTTAAAAATCGAATGTAAGCGAATCCCAGAACTACATGAAATTAATTCACGTGAGCTAGAAGGTTGCGCGCAAAATTATTTTCGTCGGCCTCTAAAAGTTTTTTGTCCCTGTTTTGTTTCACAGAATTCACACAGTAAGTGTTCCGATCATTTTTCGTCTGGCCTGCATATTTTTTTTTTCTTACCCGATCAGGTTTTTTATGTCTGCATATGGGTCGAGCGCCTTAGCCCATTCGACCAAGCGCTCGCCCTCCCTTTTTTCTTCTCTCATTCTCATTTCTTCCCTCTCGCTTTAACGCCCTCTAACGTCCTAACTACATTTCCCGTTTTTGATACATTGTTACGGGACGGGCTGCCCTTCTGTTCCTAGTAATATTTTCCAGGGACTTTGTAGCGTTGTCGTGACTGTAAAAATTATATTTATAGAGGTGAGGCAGTTTTCAGTTTTGATAACCTTTAATTTGCTTAAAGAAAGGGAAATTTTTTGAATCAGCGCTTAGGGAAGCGTTCTTTTTTTTTCTGCGCCCTAAAATCGTTTCAAAAAACAGTGGAAATTTACAATGAGTCAAATAAATTTATGACGCTAGACGAAGTGCTGACAGTTTTGTCTTGATGTTATACACAGCAGTTTGGGCCTGGATAAAAGCTAAACCGAATTCCTAATAGACAAAATTGACCTATTCGTTCAGTTTTGTGGATAAAAACGTTTTGAACTATTTTGCTTGTAGCAGGTCATGGGTGTAAGTATAAGGTATTAGTTACAAACAGGATCAGCACATCATTCTCGTTTCGAAGATTTGTCCTCATTTTTGACAAGCCATAACAAGGGTAAATTTAAACTCTGTGCTTCTCATCCAGTGTTCCAAAGTAAATTTTACAGTGACCAAATGCTTGTTTTGGTGAGCATGAATATTTCAAAGCTGAGTTAGGTTAAGTTTGCGTACTATTAGAAAAAGCATAAAATCAGCTACAAGTGCGCGAGAATCAGATTTCACTGCGCAAAAGATCTGGTGGTATTTGCGCAGTTGGGCACCTTAGGGGGAGCACTGATATCATCGTGTATGTTTGTCACCGTGCTTTGTGACATTGTGTTCATAAAAGAAACTTAATCCTATTTACAACACAAAGCAAGACATTAGCGCTCTTTGCACTGTAAGCCAGCCAGGTTTGTTAGGAAGATTAATTTTTTAGCAAGAATTGGGCAGTTGTTTTAGTTAGAAACAGCGCACAAACATTTTCAGTGACAATTACCTGAAGGTAGTCGATGGATTAAACGGAGCTTGAAGNAAACTCATTAACGACAAACTGTGGGGAAATAATAGTGGCCACATCTGCCCCATAGAAGCTGGGCGACTTAAATATTAATATTTGTTTACAAGGTTTGTACACTTTATGACATTATACATGGAATGTTTCATTCATCGCATAGGTTAACCTTTGTTTTATGGTTATGTGGTCACTACAAAATCCTATGGTTTCGACAGAGGTCAATATGCCAATTATTTATTTTACATGCACTGTAATATAAATCGATATATTTTTCAGATTTCAGTTCAATTACGGATATGTATGCAGCGATTAAAGTCATTTACCACCAAAGTGTTTGAAAAAGCCTTTCTATCCCGCCTATGTTACGTCAGTCGTTATGTAAAAGGAACAGCGCAGGTTAAAAATGGAATGTAAGCGAATCCTAGAACTACATGAAATTAATTCACGTGAGCTAGAAGGTTGCGCGCAAAATTATTTTCGTCGGCCTCCAAAAGTTTTTTGTCCCTGTTTTGTTTCACAGAATTCACACAGTGTTCCGATCATTTTTCGTCTGGCCTGCATATTTTTTTTTCTTACCCGATCAGGTTTTTTATGTCTGCATATGGGTCGAGCGCCTTAGCCCATTCGACCAAGCGTTCGCCCCCCTTTTTTTCCCTTTCTTCTCTCATTCTCATTTCTTCCCTCTCGCTTTAACGCCCTCTAACGTCCTAACTACATTTCCCGTTTTTGATACACTGTTACGGGACGGGCTGCCCTCTTGTTCCTAGTAAAATTTTCCAGGGACTTTGTAGAGCTGTCGTGACTGTAAAAATTATATTTATAGAGGTGAGGCAGTTTTCAGTCTGGATAACCTTTAATTTGCTCAAAGGAAGGGAAATTTTTTGAATCAGCGCTTAGGGAAGCGTTCTTGTTTTTTCTGCGCCCTAAAATCGTTTCAAAAAACAGTGGAAATTTACAATGAGTCAAATAAATTTATGACGCTAGACGAAGTGCTGACAGTTTTGTCTTGATGTTATACACAGCAGTTTGGGCCTGGATAAAAGCTAAACCGAATTCCTAATAGACAAAATTGACCTATTCGTTCAGTTTTGTGGATAAAAACGTTTTGAACTATTTTGCTTGTAGCAGGTCATGGGTGTAAGTATAAGGTATTAGTTACAAACAGGATCAGCACATCATTCTCGTTTCGAAGATTTGTCCTCATTTTTGACAAGCCATAACAAGGGTAAATTTAAACTCTGTACGTCTCATCCAGTGTTCCAAAGTAAATTCAACAGTGACCAAATGCTTGTTTTGGTGAGCATGAATATTTCAAAGCTGAGTTAGGTTAAGTTTGTGTACTATTAGAAAAAGCATGAAATCAGCTACAAGTGCGCGAGAATCAGATTTCACTGCGCAAAAGATCTGGTGGTACTTCGCATTTGCGCAGTTGGGCACCTTAGGGGGAACACTGATATCATCGTGTATGTTTATCACCGTGCTTTGTGACATTGTGTTCATAAAAGAAACTTAATCCCATTTACAACACAAAGCAAGACATTAGCGCTCTTAGCACTGTAAGCCAGCCAGGTTTGTTAGGAAGATTAATTTTTTAGCAAGAATTGGGCAGTTGTTTTAGTTAGAAACAGCGCACAAACATTTTCAGTGACAATTACCTGAANCTTTTCGAAATGGTAATGTTGTGTTAAGTGGCGCAAATGTGTCACGATGTTGTTCGTCCTATCGTAGCCCCCATACAAAGCTGTTGAGAGTCAGATATACGTTTGTAAGAAGGAATATATTGCGACGGCTAAATCGCACCATTTTTTAGACGTTGTAAAAGTTTATTTCAGATGGCCTGTTTTCAAAGTGTTTGTAATAAACTAATGAGGACCAGTTTTAGTAGTAACATGTAGGCCAGGTTTAAATTGTTAAACTGTATACACAACGGGTGATACGATTTTATTTGTTTCTTGGAAAAAAGCAAACGCGTCGAAAAAGAGAAAAGGGAGGGTTTATTTAGCCGACTGTTTTTGTGAGGTGCGTCACATTTGGAAAACCACAGACTTCTAAGGTTTGGCGCTACGCAGTGTTTCTTATTTAGTGTTTAGCTAAACAACGATATTTAGTGAAGCAAATATATTAATAAAGATCATGTTTCTGTAAGAGAAAAGAAATGCTAAACGGCAAATGAGTAGTTTTTCAAATAGTCTTCAGTTGACAGACGTATTTTTTGTTTGGTTTGCAAACTTAAATAAAGGTTTCAAAGACATTTTTGCAGTAACGTTAGTTTTAAGAGCCATCCATAATTTTAGATCAGCATGCATCAGGTGTTTTCTTTTTTACGGAACAATTTGAAAGGAGCACATACGACAAAAAATTAAAAAGTTGATAATGGTTTACTTGAGAGATTCTAGAACACAACAAACTTGTTCGTAGATGGTCCGTAATATTGCTTGAGAGGTCCGGGTTAAAAAGCTTTTGGGGAGGGGGCATTTTCTCCCGGCTATGGATCAATGATGCCCCCCACCTATTTTTGTAAAAAATACGGCCATTTTTAGTCTCGTCCTTAGGATATCTTGCATATGAAACCGTATGACATGTAAGACCACTGTTGCTTGAGTTATTGATTGTATGATTCGATAAGTGAGATGTTCCAATCTATTATTCCCTGCCGCATATTGGAATACGTTGAATTGTCAATACTCCCATGAACAGTGTTACTAAATCAGTGGGCCATGCCAGTTTGCAAATAGGCCACGACGCTTGCTGAAAATGCTAGAATTCCAATTATCATCCATATGAAATTTAAAAAGATTTTTCTTCTGTTTAAAACAACGCGTGGTTGGCAGCGAACGACCATTTGGTCACCATGTCGAGCTGCCCCCAATGTATTTGTTTAGACAAGCATTGTGATGGAAAGGAAAAAAGCAATTGGAACTGGTCATGAAAGCGAAATGATTTAGTTAACAAAACTAAAAGNAAGAACCGCTGCCTTACAGGCCTTGTGATGTATATTAACATGCGCTGCTGTTTTATCATCCTGTTTAGCAAGGTGCCAACAACAGCGGATTGCAGCCAAAAACACGTCTTGCATGATTTAGGAGCAGAAAGTCCCCGGGGATCGAAAAAATTGGAATAAAATGAATTTGACAACATTAAAGGGAAACGGCCGGATACCTAGCAGGCGTAAAGGGAAACGGTACGGCGTGCATATCAGATGACGCAATTCAAATTAAACAGCGATCAATTATTAAAAAAACATTGATTTGCTTCGTCTGATGTGGGAATGATCCGTGAACATTTGAATCTGCAAGACGGGCCTTGGCCATGATTTTTAGGTGTGTATAAAGGCGAAGTCTGTAAGGGAGGCCAAGGTGGCTAAATCTCAAGTTGTAGATTCTCAATGAGGCTTTTCCCTAAATTAACCAAGTACGTTACTATTATTTTCCCCANCTGCACCAGATTTGTTTTTGTACAGAAGCTGAACTGTTTACTTTTCTAAAGTATGTAGGGTGTTGCCTACATGTATCGCAGTGCGCCTGCATGAGACGTTATTGGAGTTGACCTTCCAAGCATTTCTATAAACAAGGCGTGGGCGAGGAAAATCTAGCCTGCTCAGGTCGATCTTGCGGTATTCTACCAGAAGCTGACATGTGCAGCATGTAGCTGTGGTGTTTGTGATTCGACTTTCGACAGGCTTACCGTCGATTCTGTGTAGTTCAGGTTGTAGAGGGTTAGACCCGGAGAGGTCGTGGTTTCGAATCCCATCATAGAATAGATTTTTCTTAACCACGCCTTGTTGAATGAAAATGCTTGAAAACCTGTTTCTGATTCGGTATTAGGCCTCCTGTAGGCCTGTCGTACATATGAGTGCGCCATTATGTTTGTTGGCCAGGATAAAGCTTCAGGGCAGATCCCAGTGCACATATAACTTATAGTTCACTGCATGCTTTTTGATGCATATCATTACTGCAACAAAGTCGTTCATCACCTTATTCTTTATTTTATAGGCACCTACTGGCATCAAATAACATTGACGTAAGTCCGTAGGTTTGGGCTCTAGTTAAATGGAGCACCGACAAACGGAACAAGCAGTGGAGTCTGCCAAAATCCGCCACCGAACTTGGATTCCTCTGGAGGCGGGCAACCTTACCACTGGCGGCGCAATGGCGTACATCCTATTCTGTCTGCTGTATTACATCACGAGAAGGAAGCCTACGCAATCGGGGCCGTCCCCGCGAAAGCTACGGCACGAACACTTGTGTATTTTATCGTCGAGCTTTGTGCTAGTAAGGACGTTTTGCGAAAACATTGGCATTTTTGCTACTACGGACTCGTGGTGTTTAGCCTACAAGGTCACTTACACACTAACGTACCATCTAAGCATGATACCGCTGTATTTGCTGCTCTGGAAGCGTCAGAGAAAGTTGTATCGTCAGAAGACCATCAAAAAACTCATTTCGCCCCTTTTCCAATGCGTCAGTTGTGTGATTTTTGTTGCCTACGCCTGTTTTTCCGTTACCTCAGCCGGATTTTATTTATACATGTTCAAAGTGAAAGCTTCGCCGAACGGCTGCATTCACGACCCTGGCATGTTCAACAGCGACTTAGAAGAGACTCCTTACAGCAAAAAGAAATCCTTCCTCATCGCCTCCGTGGCAATCTTCTTCTCAGTGGGTATCCCTCTCTTCCAAGTCATCTTCCTCCTGCTCTTCTTGAATCCGCTCATGAAGCAGTACAACATCGCGGCGTTCTGCTTCCGCATCAAATCCCTCAAGAGGACTTCGAAAGCGATCCTTCGAGTGATGAAAAGATGCTCTCTCTGCACGGCCGTATGCGTCTTCTCGGATCTCGCTCTGTTTGGATGCTACTCTCTCGTCTACAACGACGTATTTTCCGTAAACGGGTGGTCGTTGTTGGTTAATGTCAACGGCACAATGCACAACCTGGTGGTAATTCTGTCATTCAAACACCGTTACCGGATTTTGCTTCCGTGGCGGAAGAGCAAGACCTTTAAGAGGACACTTTGTAAAAATTGGGAGCAGGTACCAATGCGAGGCATTGTGGGTAGCGACGCGTCCAATCAGCAAGCGGCAACGAGTTTGAATTCGCGTCACGAGGTCCCGGTGTTGACCAATCACGAGTCCTGCTAGCAGGGGTTAAGGAATAGCCAGATAAAATTGATTTTAAGGGCTCGCCAATTCGCAATGGCGTTAAACCTGCAGTGTGTGAAGCGTGGTGGTTGAGGCGGAGTCAAACGATGACATAAAATCGATGAGTTGGCCAATGCCGAAATGAAACATCGTACCTACAAGGAAGAACCCGACAAGGTGGATTTAGATGGTGTTGATCATCTATCGTATTGAAATTTAATCACTATGCTTGTTATGCGCATTGTGCAATGGTTTTCGAAGACAGTTTTATTTCTTTTNTCACTGTTAGTTAACTTCAACGGCACAATGCACAACCTAGTGGTAATTCTGTCATTCAAACACCGTTACCAGATTCTGCTTCCGTGGCGGAAGAGCAAGACCTTTAAGAGGACACTTTGTAAAAATTGGGAGCAGGTGCCAATGCGAGGCATTGTGGGTAGCGACGCGTCCAATCAGCAAGCGGCAACGAGTTTAAATTTTCGTCACGAGGTCCCGGTCTTGACCAATCACGAGTCCTGCTAGCAGGGGTTAAGAAATACCCAGATAAAATTGATTTTAAGGGCTCGCCAATTCGCAATGGCGTTAAACCTGTAGTGTGTGAAGCGTGGTGGTTGAGGCGGAGTCAAATGATGACATAAAATCGATGAGTTGGCCAATGCCGAAATGAAACATCGTACCTACAGGGAAGAACCCGACAAGGTGGATTTAGATGGTGTTGATCATCTTTTGTATTGAAATTTAATCACTATGCTTGTTATGCGCATTGTGCAATGGTTTTCGAAGACAGTTTTATTTCTTTTGCAGGCGAGAAGATTGTTTAACATTTCAAAGCGCTATTTTTTGGCATCGTCTCGCAATGACACTGTGTTTTTTTACGTGAAAACAATTAAAAAAGGCCGTTCCGAGTTTTGTGTGAACTTTTTAACTTGACCCGCTGGTAATAGGTTCGCCACAAAGATATAAAAAGCCTTAAATAGGGCAACATATCGAATTTGTTTCGAGTTTTAAAGGGCTAAAGCTTGTTTAAAGGAATCGAAAAAAAGCAGAAAACCATGGTTTGGCGCTCAAACAACTCAGTTGCACAGACCCAAAATCCAACCGCATTTTAAAAGATATTGCCTTTAGACCGTGCATATATATGTATAAGGGTCATTTGCGCGTATATAGCCGAAAGATAGATGTTGATTGGGCAGTATATCCAATCGTATTTTGCAGAAGCTCTTAGATTATTGTGATCAGTCAGTATGTGTAAATCAATGATTGGATTTCATTTCCTGGAAAACGGACGTCATAATAGTGTTACATAAGCTACAGCCGTGGCAGTTTAAAGTTCTTAGCGAAAGCAAATAAATATTTTATTCTTGGGCTTGTCAAATGACGCGTTGATGACTTGTTTTGCAAATCGTTAAAATCTATAAACCATGCATGGCATATTGGTGTAGTCTGTCGTCTTCCAGATTTAAACAGACGAATCCAAAAAGGTGGAAACGTTCCAAAATAAGCACAGGGAAATGCAAAAAAACGGTTGGAACTACTGCACAAACCCATTTGCATAAAACCAACAGCGATTTGATAAGGCACAAAGGAATTTTATTGTCAACGCAATATATAGTAAAAACTTTAATGCAATATAAGGGGGCAATAAACTAGTGCTTGTGGGTGTACAGTGATGGATGCTACAAGTCGTTTACAATACGTTCGGAACGAAAAAGTAGTGCATATCATATGTGCATTTAAACAGAAAATAAGACACAATCCTGAAATAAAAAAGTAAAAAAAAACTTCTTCACTGAGGAACATCCGTTTGCATGGATTGAAAAAAATTGGACGCAGTGCCTTCTAGGACACTTGAATAACTTGATTTGGACAGCCACATATATATATATGAGAACGCATGTAAGTATAAAGTGCACTTGGATAACAGAAACAAGAGTTACAATTGTTACCTGGTTGCATATGAAAAAAGCAATATTTGTTTGCGCAACATAGATTTGGGAGGTACTTGGGTTAATAGAATTGGAAAAAATGCAATCTCACCAGAGCTTCACTTCTTCGGGGAGCATCTGCAGAAAACATAAGTTGAAAATGAAATTAAAAATCAGGTCAAAATTTTATTTTATACCCAAATGATACACTAGTGTTCATTTGTGACAGATATTTTGGTGTAAAACAAAAAGCGGGACCATGAATCATAGAAGCGTTTTCTCAAAATTTGCGGTATGCTGTAATCGTCCTAAACCAGTGGTGTTGTTAAAAATACACACGGTTCCAGAATAAACTATAATAAATCTAAACTTTTTGGCACACTTAAAACNAAAAGCTTCTTCACTGCGGAACATCCGTTTGCATGGATTAAAAAAAATTGGACGCAGTGAAGCCTTCTGAGAAACTTGAATAACTTGATTTGGACAGCCACATGTATATATATGAGAACGCATGTCGTATAAAGTGCACTTAGGTAACAGAAACAAGAGTTACAAGCTGTTACCTGGTTGCATATGAAAAAAAAAGCAATACTTGTTTTGCGCAATAAAGGTTTGGGAGGTACTTGGGTTAATAGAATTGGAAAAAATGCAATCTCACCAGAGCTTCACTTCTTCGGGGAGCATCTGCAGAAAACATAAGTTGAAAATGAAATTAAAAATCGGGTCAAAATTTTATTTTATACCCAAATGATACACTAGTGTTCATTTGTGACAGATATTTTGGTGTAAAACAAAAAGCGGGACCATGAATCATAGAAGCGTTTTCTCAAAATTTGCGGTATGCTGTAATCGTCCTAAACCAGTGGTGTTGTTAAAAATACACACGGTTCCAGAATAAACTATAATAAATCTAAACTTTTTGGCACACTTAAAACACGTTGCGTGAAAAAACACAAAAAAGTATGCTTTCTTGTTTAGAATTGATAATAATGGCATTTGTTTGGCAAAATCGATTTTATTATTCGCTATATGTTGCAAACACTAGGGTTGGTATGTGACTGGTCAAAAAAAATCTGGTTAATTGACCGGTCAATTGACAACACTTTTACAACTGGTCAAATATGTTTTTAACTTTCAAAAGCAGATACTGTCAATTTTCCCAACCTTGCTTTGAAATTTGAGTTTAAAAAAAACTTTTTTTGTGACGGGCCAAACACTTTTCATACTCCATATTTGACCGGTCAATTGACAGGCTTGCCAATCCTAGCAAACACACATGAAAATGCATACGTGAGACATCAAAACACAACACATCCTAATTATTAATTATAAATAGTATAAACATGACTTCAACCAAATAATTATTTCAACATTGGCCTTGAAAAGATGCCGAAATTTTAACGGATGTTGCCATGCAACGCTCCGCGTTTTATGTACCACGTGCTTAATGGAACCAGCATTGAAAGCCAAAATCGTTAGCATGAACCGGTGACAGAAAAGCAACTAACAACCTTGTCGATGACCTTCACGATTAAACTTTAATGATTCCTATGTGGATTTGAAAAATCAATAATTCAAAATTCGATGTCGGTTTTCTATGCAGTTGAGATTTTGTGTCACAAACGAGTCTCAGAATCATTTAAGAGATCTTCTAATCCCCTTGGCAAAAAAGCATGGGAATGCATTAAAAACCGCAGGAACAGCAGCCGGCGCGTTTTCATCAGATAACGCACAAAAGAGCCAAGGTTAATGTGTACGGCAAAGGATGACAGGGCCCAGGGAAATAGGTGGGTGTTATATAACGGATTGGTTCCGGCTTCTGCCAAACTGACGCCGCAAATGAATTTTATAATCGAGTTTTATTGGGAAAAACGATGGATATTGACAGGAGCCCTTCTGGGTGGTTGGTTTGTTAAATATGAAGAGGGCGGAGATTTTATTTTTACGATAGTGAAACTGATTTTGGCGGCAACTGGCTTGGTGAAATTGCTTAATTTCTTGGATTTTTCTGAAAAAAAAATGAGCAAGGACATGACGAAAAAAAAACAAGAAACACCATTCTACGCCATTAAACTTATACCACTGGATTTATTCCAAACACAAAGTTCAGCTGTCTGTAGCTCACAAAGTTTAGTGTAAGTATTTTTTCTCTGTAAGTAAATATTCCAATGTTGTCAAGTCACATCTACATATTAGACAAAAGTATTGTTCGAATTTTAGTTGCCGAAATACTTACTTAAAATTGCGGACAACAAACCAGCGCTCATTGGATCCCTCGCCAGGTTGTGAGTAACGACTCTGCTTCTGTTGGCGTTTTTCCTTTGGGACCGAACGCTCCATTATCTGTCAAGACACGAAGAGTTTGGATTCTTTTAGCAAAAAAAAACAGTTAAATCCGATTATACGATGGGTTTTGACGATTAAATAGATTACAGACCACCACGTCATTACACAATAGCGAAGGGCGATGCACCCGTTTCAAACTGTTAACATGGTGATGTATCAGGATGAATTATGTATGCATCGTATCTGTTTGAACCCTAACCACTTCCTTACGTTATTTGATGATTGATTTGAGGCCTTACTTTCAATTTTTGTCATTAACATGGCGGGAAAAAGTAGGGAAATGGAGGAATCTCTTTCCCGGGAAACCGGCCCCTACTCGCAGGAAATTGTTTTGTCTGTTTGTGTAACAAGTCAAAATTGCAAACGTCGAAAATGAATACTGCAGTGGGATACGTTAACTGTGTCAGTCTCTATTAGTTTATTATTTCTTTTACGTGTAGCAACTTAGGGGATTAACCGAAAATCGGCGGGAAATTTTGGATGGCTTTCCGAAAAATCTGAGTTTTTTCTATTTCTGGTTATACCGAAGTTTTGACTCGATACTTACCAGAACAATTCTGGCCCATTGTCTCTGCCATTCCCATCTCGTTTCAGCTATCACGTTGAACGTGTATCCCATCATCGCAATAAGCACATTGATCAGCAACACAGTGCCCAGCACCATGTAGAACACGAAGATGGTCTACAACAGTATGCAATTATTTTTCGACGGGCCACGTACGTATCAGAAAGTAACTCAATCCTGCATATCAGTTGTGTTGTTTCTTTATAACACGCATTTAATAGCATTGTTTTGACAAGCTGGTAGGAGTATATGTTATGGCTAAGCAATGAAACAGCAAGATTGCCTTTCGCAAAATGTCGTTTATATGAACAAAATGGTTTGTTTTAAAGTCCAAATTAGCCTTAACGGGGCGGTCAGAATCAACCGAACGCCCATAATGGCCCAGGGACGTGCAATTTACAAGTCTGGTCTTCACGGCATCGTATTAAAGATTAGTATGGTTGTATACACAGACTAAACAACTAACGACTTATATCCAAGACGACAATCTAGTTTTGCTTGAGGTATTTCAATCCGTGATTGGCTCAGTAACCATATACTTTTTAGCGGCAAAATTCCGATAAAATGCCTGCCTGCCCGGCGTCTCCACCGTGCGGTAATCTAAACCAACACAACATAGTCGTTAGGTGGCGCTCACCTTTGCCGCATTTGGGTTGTTGGAGCGGTCAAAATCTTCGTAGAGATCGCCGAATTCTCCCAGAGTGATAACAAACATGCCGAGTATGGATAGACCAGGGTTAGAAAACAGTTCGTGGTTGACGCCGCGGAAGATCACATACATCGCTGAGAGGCGCAGGGTACAAAATTAGTTTACGCAAGGAAAACAAAACGCAGGGTTAAAAATTAATAAATTCACAAAATCTGCTAAGCTTTGACACGGAAAAATGAAATAGTCAAAGTGTTCTTTGATGTAAAATAAAGTTGTGAAATGCTCAAATGTTTTTTTTAAGACAAATTTCTTTTAAGCAAAATTTGCAAACGAAATATTTATTTGGATCTACATTATGAAGGTATCGATAAGATATGAAGCAACATTGATATCTTCGCACACCTTGTGAGAATCCAACTAGAAAAATACAATAGATGACAAGAAATCGGAGAAGATCGCCAATCACCATGTTGTAGATTGCAATGATGAATGGTCCAACGATCTTAAACCCCCTGCAACATACCAAAGTATACGAGCACACTTGCAGACAGCTAAAACAAACTAATTCAGACAATGGTAGAAACCTGCAATAGAACAACCAGTGTGGAATACAAGTACAGATTGCAATAGTAAGCAGGACAGCTTCTGCTTCAACAGAACAAGTGAGTCTGCAGGGTAGAATAGCCAAAACAAACAGCAGGGATATGTAGAAGCTGGCGTTCATCGGAGCAGTGTACATTGTAGATAGGAACGAAACGATTTTCTGCAAGTAAACAACATCAACAATGACGTGACGTCGATTTTGTTGCGATGACGTCATGTCACATCAGGTGACGTCATCAAGGTATCTCTTATGAAATGAAATTTCCCCAGGGAGGAATTTTCACTTTGTAATTTAAGTTATTCATCAAAAGTGTAGCATTTCGTTATAGGTAGACCAGTGGTTTCAAACCTTTTAATGTCACTTTATACCACTACTTGTAGGAATACATCAAAAAAAGTTGGGATTAGGTAACTACAGGGTTAGGAATGAACGTGGGTTAAAAATGTTAATATCACACAGGCNCGTGACGTCGATTTTGTTGCGATGACGTCATGTCACATCAGGTGACGTCATCAAGGTATCTCTTATGAAATGAAATTTCCCCAGGGAGGAATTTTCACTTTGTAATTTAAGTTATTCATCAAAAGTGTAGCATTTCGTTATAGGTAGACCAGTGGTTTCAAACCTTTTAATGTCACTTTATACCACTACTTGTAGGAATACATCAAAAAAAGTTGGGATTAGGTAACTACAGGGTTAGGAATGAACGTGGGTTAAAAATGTTAATATCACACAGGCCCTGTTTTGTTGCAGCATACCTCTTTATATATGTCGTATACAGCCACCACTATGTACCCAATTGCCATAAAATAAACGAGTATTTCAAGAACAAAGCGAGCAATTTGTTCACTGTCCGTTGCTTTGATCAAGTAACAAGAATCCACCAAAGTTGTAACGTTTGTCGAATTGTTTGTAACATAGATCTGAAAACAAAATTTGTGTTGACACAATTAGGCACATAACATCACAGAAATAGGGATGTTCGAAATGTTGGCTATTCTAGAATAGTCGTTTCGAATCCATAATATCGAGTACAAGTCTTATGTTAA
>QXVZ01026403.1:0-10774 GCA_008931825.1 Phallusia fumigata
CGCTTTTTCTCTCCAGTCCGTTCTACAAACGTCAGGTCCAGAATGAAATAAATATGTTAGGAGCAACATTTTACCACACACTTTCCAGATATACTTCAGCACTTGACTGTTACTCTTAAGCATTTTTACATGAGAACGCACTAAGCGGACCTGCAATTTCGGACAGCACTGTCAATATATAACGTAGAATTATTTTTAGGATAGATGGTTTTGCTTGCACCACAGTACATACAGCCGTGCAGGCTTCCATTGTGTTAAATGCTAAACAAGGTTCTAAACACTAATAATGCAATGTACTCGTACAGTAAAAGTACAATAACCAATGTAATGAACAATGTGATACAATGGAATTAGTGTATAATCAAGAAATATAATTGCAATCGAAAAATTGCTGACAACTTTTCTTGATAGATAAATTGATTACTGCTTGGTGACTTGGAATAAATCGATAATCATCCAGATTAAAACCCGGCATGATCATGTGCCCACAAGGTTAAAGTTATTTTTTTTTAGTACAAACGTAATTGCATGACACAATAATTACACGATGCAAAATTTGACGGACATTACAACAGAAAGTGTAAGTTTATTATTGAATAAATTTGTTAACTATTGAACATGGATACACCTGAATAATAAAAATAAGTTTGCGGTTAAAAGTGAAAGAATATGATCAATTTCAAGGACAAATAAAACATATTAGATTGCTTCCAAACAAAAAGATAGACAATACGCAAGCCACATAATCAGCATGTGGATCCGCATGTCCGTAATTAAATCTGTAACTCCTACAATCGATTGAACTGAAAACAACATTTTTTGACACCAGAAATCAATCGAGCACTACCATTGGTGGAAACAAGTATCACGTGAACAGGACGACCGAAAGAAAAAATCAGGTATGAGTTTCATCAATGGTGGACAAGACAAGGTTACCGAAAAGAAGGAATCAAATAAAAACTAAACCTTTCGAGCTTGGTTTCGCAGCGGCTGGGGTCTCATCTTTCGAACAAAAGCTCGTTTCCTTGATTTTGTCATCTGTTTTGCGCAAAGTATAGTTTAGGAAAACTACTAACATCTGCATAGCATGCGTCAAACAAAGACAAAGAGTTTTTTTCAATTTGTGATTGGGCAGTCGAGCAATACACAGACAAGATTTGATCTCATACACAATTCGAAGAGTGTTCTAGAAACTACTCAAAGTAGGTCTGAAAAAGAAAGAAGCAAAACCATGCAAAAGAAAGTGAAACATGTCGCACAGAATCCGAAATTAATATATTCGGACCTTTCTCCTCGTTTGGTTGTGGATTCTTAATCGTTTTGTCATCTTTCGTCTCGTTGACTGTTTCTGCCGCGCGAATAGAATGCGTTAAGTTTTTTTGCGCAATGGCAGCAAAAACGTCAGCCACAAGATAAAACACAGAGTAAAAACCGATACCGCACCAAGGAGACCTTGTGTGCAGGTCGCGTAATTAAGATATACGACCCGGACAAGAGATAAATGGTCTACCTGCAGCGTCAATATCGTCCACAGTGTAGTCGTCCGCTTCAGTATTTTGATCCAAAAGTTCCGGCGGCGGCTCAGGGAGGTTTGCTGCGTTACGTTGCGACGTGGTTAGTTTCAAGTCGAAAAAACGTCAAGAAATCAAAAGTAAACAAAACGAAAATCAAGCATCTGGAGACAGGGCGTCTCAAAATGCTCAACAGGGTACTGTTGCAGAAAGCCAAATCAAAAACGCCAAACAAACGAGTTTGTAGATGATTGCAATGTGCCCTTTAATCATTGCCAGGCACAAGTTTGGCAACTATTCAAAACTAATTTGAATTTAATGTATTTGCTTCGCGGGAAAACGACACTGCACATTCAGTGACGTTTGGGCGCAAAGTTTTTCAGACCTTCGTTATGTGTTAGAAGCAGACGCACATCGATCTGCAGATCGTCGGAGAGCATTGGTCTCGAATCTGGATTTGGACAAAAGTAAGCACCATCAAATCAAAGAAGTGTTAGTTTGTTAGTGAAACACAAAGTCCGATTTTTTGCAAAGTTTAAAGTCAAGCCAACTTTCGAGCTTTTCAATGATTACCTTTGTAGAATTGGTTAAGAGGAAAAGTTAGTTGCACGAAGAAAAGTGAAATAGATTTATAACACATATCCGCCCAAGCTTTTATACAAGCAATAAAGATGCAATCAGTTGTTATAACTGTCCGTAAATCAAGATCACATTTCGGAAAACAGTTTCCCAAAATGAAGTCAAAAGAATAGGAATATTGCCTCTGCCGACATAGCAAAGAAAAAACCGTTAAGAACCAAAGGCAATCGTGATTAGCAAAAGTAAATCGTCTGGCAAACATCTTCTAATGATGTGTACACGGTTTAAATCAGATTTGGAAAAGTAAAAGTCAGCTAATTCAGGTCTTCGTCTCCGCTACAAGTCTTTTCTATTGATTGGAAGCAGAAAAAACAGCGGTTGGTTCATAACAAAGCAACCAGCCAGGTAATCATGGCCCTGTAATTCTGTTGTTTTGGTGCCATGTGCAAACCATAACGCATCAAAGTGCCGATGACCATGTTATCCAAGCTTCGATGACTTTAAAGAAATTGGCATTTTCGCACCTATACCAAGGTACACCAATGTACCTTTCCACCGGCAAGTGAAGAAAATTACCAGAGCACTTTCACGACACAACAAAGGAAGCTTGGGGAGGAAACGCGGCTCGCGCGTGCTTTTAAATTAAACATTCGCATGGGCAAGCGAAAGAAAGATGCAAGGGGTTGCAACAGGCCTGGCAGGCCGACCTTGTTTTGGGGATTCCCCCGCGTCAGACTTTGTCTCTTCCTCGTCTGGAGCTTCTCGGGGCGAATCGGCCTCAGGTTTATGCTCGGACTTAGTGGTGTCTGATACATGTGGAAACGACAAATACACGCTTGGCGATGTGAAATTTGTTTTATATGCGTGCGTGTGTGTCTGCAGCAGCAAGCTACGTTGGCCACGCACGCGGCGCAACAGAAGCAGCTAAAATAAACTCGCGATGTATGGAAAAGGTGCATAAAACTCGATTATTATTGAGACATCCGCCGGTTGAGTTAAAACTATTAACGCCAGAACATTTTAATTCAGGGTTTCCCAACCCATTTTGTGGTCGCGTACCACTTTGTACCAGAAAAAGCAATTTCATTCACATAACTTATTCTATTTTCGGAATAAAATAATAAAAATGCAACAAATTACTCGATTCAATTTATTGCGCGAGAGGTGCTCGCGTACCAACTGGAAAACCTTTGCGTATCATAAGTTCTACAAGTACCACCGGTTGGGAAACTCTGTGTTAAATAGGTATTTCTGTAAAAAAGGGGGCAAAAAACCGTCCACAAGAGACTTATAGACACAGTATTAAAAAATAAAAATTGTAAGCTGAATTTTGTTACAAACACAGCATTGTTTTTCTATTCAACAAAAAACACCTCGAGAACAACGAAAATTTTCCTAACAGGCAACTTACCATCGTCTGAGGGACTGATCAGGGCAGGGTTGGCAATACCGTTGGTCTTTTCGGAAAATTCGGTGTTTTCGTATATCGGTTCATCAACTGCATTTGCGTAAACAGGCTCGTTCGAACCTTCATCGTCGTCATCTTCATCGTAAACCTTGTTGAGTAGATCGTGAACCATCTGGTGCACTAGCACGTACTGGCTCTGCAGGAAAATCAACGCGGTTAGTGGTGAGTCAAGATAGTGGTCCGTGGAATCCGTGGTTGGACGTTACGAAATGATTTAAATTTACACCAAAATTTTGCTAATTATTGTTGTTGCTTTTCGCCAAAGCTTTGCTTTAAAGTTTTGTTGCTTTACACCCAAGTCTTGTTGGTAATTGCTTCTTTACTTTACACATAAGCTGGAAGATATGTTGTCGTTGACACGGTTTTACGAGTGTAATTTTACTGGAACCTTCCGCTTAACGTCCTAAATTGAGACTTGTTTACAAAACACAGATATCTCTATGAAACTCTTGAATAAGATTTGAATAAGACACTGATAATGCCAAATAAGGCAAAGTGTACATATTTGTAACAAACGATAAACGATGTCAGATTTATCAAAATTGGATACAGTCTTGCAGTTATATGAGAATGATGTCCTTGCCCTCATGCTGAGTCTCTGGTGATTTGCGACTTTTACCATAGACAGTTTATCCATTAGCAGTAGGGATGGGCCGAACCGAGCCAGAACCCCCCCCCCCCCTACCGAGCATCGCAATTTTTGATGCTCGGTACTCGGCCGAGCAGTCGAATGAAGTAAGCCGAGCATTAGACAAAAGATTGAACATGTGCAAAAAATAGGTTCTACGGAGTAGTCTTGTGTTTTTAGAGTGTGGGCATATTTCTTAGCGTCAGACATGACATCAGAGTCTTCGTGCACTGCGGTTGTTACTTAAAAACTGGGTGTTTCACTTAGCGTTGACTTGCCTCCCATGTTATACAGAAGGGACCTCTAGAGCTTAAATACGGCCCTCTAGATAAGGGACATTAAAACTACAGTGTAAACGGGAACGTTTGTGGCGTCACAATACACCGAGCGTGCTCGACCGAGCACCGAGCGTTAACGTGAGATGCTCGGTGCTTGACCAAACAGAACACTTGCAGTTTTGGCCCATCCCTACTTAGCAGCTATGATAACTACCCACCTCCGTTTGGACCATGAAGACACGGTGCATGCGCATCTGGTGTACGATGCCGAATATATCCACGAACGAGTTGTTGGGTATGTGTTGAAGCAATCGGTCCATGGCGATAAAGGTTCCTGTGCGTCCCACGCCGGCACTGCATAGAAACACAATGTTGAAATTAAACACAACCAGCAGGTGGCGCGAAAGAGCTGCATTGCTTATTTCTGGCAAAAGAGAAACTAGACCAGAAGAAATACAAACGGATTACGCATAAGATTGATGCCATTGTTTATTCGCCACTTTTCGTTATTGTTTCAGCTGTGATGTATTGTCCTAAACGAGCCTTTCGAAGACCGTCATAAATAACAGGATATTGTTTTCAAGGCAGTCGAAAGCAATATTTCAATACGCTATACACAACCAAGCTGAAAGGTTTGTTGAACTAGAGCTAGAGCTAGGTTTCGAAATATTCTTTGTGTTATTCATCATCACGGAAATTTAGACTGGACAATTTGGGCCAAGCAGAGCATGACAACGTGCCTGAAGTAAAGTTGGGCATTTCCAATAACGTTTCCGTAAAAGTCATAAAAGTGTCGTATAAATTCAAGTCTTTTTTGTTGATTGGCGATATCTAAACATCCAACATCCGCCATGTGTACCAACAATCACTGTACAAATTAGTGAAAATCACGAAATTTGAGAGGTCAATCTCAAATGCTGACCGATCAGTCGGTTTTAAACATTTGGAACATATATATTTCGCCTAAATCGGCATTGTTGGTTCCTTCTTTGAGTAAGTGACGTTTTACTTGCGCCATTCCACTTGAAACTACACTTTACTTAAGCTTGCGTTTTCGTCAGTATCTATTTTGAAACCCAATTTCATTAAAAAAGAACTGGACAGTTGCGACTCACCTGCAGTGGACAACGGTGGGTCCAGTGTGTTTAGCCTCGCGGTCTATGGTTCTGCGCACGTAGCGAATGAACTTGACCAAGGTCTCAGCTGTGTCGGGCACTCCATGATCCGGCCAAACTGTGTAGTGGAACTGACGGATCCGGCGGGTATCCTGACCCTGTGATCAGCAATGTATGTAGTTTAGTAACACATTTCCCGGAAAGTGGGCGTGTGGGCTACGTAATGCTTATACAGTCGATGTAGAGTCTGTTTTGAAAGCTTAGAGCGATAATGTCAACATTGTGACATTACCCATCGAACACTATACACCAGCTACGCAAATTTAAGAAAACAAATCAGCATCGGCGTTTGATATTGTAACCTTTGNTGAAAGCTTAGAGCGATAATGTCAACATTGTGACATTACCCATCGAACACTATACACCAGCTACGCAAATTTAAGAAAACAAATCAGCATCGGCGTTTGATATTGTAACCTTTGGAAAGGGATTGTAACTACAAACATAACAACATTCGTTTTGCTTATCGATACTTCGGTCTGATGTACCAAAGGTTTCAAACTCGAAGCAAATGATAGGCGTGTACTACAACGTCCGAAGCAAAACGACGCTGGAGCTTGTAAAGCAAGGCAAAGTAATGTTTGGCAATAAACACAAACCACAGTGTCTAACATGAAACAGCCGTTACAATTCCGGGTTTAAATATTGTCCCGAAGTTGTCCCAAAAATGCATTTTGAGAGTAACGGTTAAGCTATTTCAGTAAACGTCAGACGGCTATAACAGTTTTTGTCTGAAAAACGATTACGTTTTTCCTGTTGCAACAGAGGATGGTTTAGATGCGACACGTTTCGTAGCGTGTAAAAAAACAGATGACTTGCGTTTTAGATCCACAACTGCGATTGCATAAGGTTAATTTATTACAAAAACCGTCCCTTGTCCCGATACACAATAAACAGACATTGCTCCATATTTTATGGTGACTTGCTTGGTTTAAATTACTTTCGGTTTCGTGAGCACACATGACGCCATTCATGAGACCCGGAAGTAGGAATTTCTAGGCCCGCTTGGACACGTTAATAAGTTTTTCCTTTACATTTGTGTTTTTAATGGATAATTAGATACAACGATGCTCTTGGCCTAGAAATTAAATCAATCTTTAATATTTTTTGAATGCCAATCTTTAATATTTTTTGAATGCCAATGCCACTTGGGTTGAGTACATACTGAAATGTTCAATGATTTAGTGCAAAAATGGGTCCCTTTTTACCTTCTGCGTTGTTAAAGGGTAAATCGACCATTTTTGCGTGGTAACTCGATGTGGCATTACAAACACCGTAAACCACGAAACAACACGTTACGCGACAATGACCTTTTTCGGTCTTAATTGGCAGATGGTTTATCTCCAACGATTTATGGGGCAATAAATTACAGGTTGTTTGGGATTAGCAAATTTCTAAACGTATAAATAGGTGTGGAAAAGCCACAGTAACAACTATTTTCATATTCCAGCAAAAGTCCCGAAACCATCAACACCATTCTAACTACAGCACACAACAGTCCACCTTAAATATTTTCTTCAAGAGCTTGCGCTGAAATGAAATTGTTAGAAGTTAATGCCACGTTTTTACTGCTGTTGTGATCCAATGAGTGCTAAGTTGTTCAGTAATAAATACTTTTCATAGGACATTGGAAATGCGACGAAAATTAACATAAAAGCTAAAACAACAGTAGCCTAATAGTTTACAGTAGATTAAGGGTAGGCAACCTACGGTCATATCCGACCCGCCACTCCCTTTTACAAATAGTTTGCCAATGAGAAACTACCCCACAAAAGTTGTACTTTTATGTTTTTGTTATCAACTGACATCATGTTCGTAAAAATCTACAGCTAAATAAGAATACAGTTTGAATAAAATACCCCAAACTCGGAAACAACATCATAAACAGTGAAGNCTTGGGTTGAGTACATACTGAAATGTTCAATGATTTAGTGCAAAAATGGGTCCCTTTTTACCTTCTGCGTTGTTAAAGGGTAAATCGACCGTTTTTGCGTTGTAACTCGGTAAGGCATTACAAACACCGTAAACCACGAAACAACACGTTACGCGACAATGACCTTTTTCAGTCTTAATTGGCAGATGGTTTATCTCCAACGATTTATGGAGCAATAAATTACAGGTTGTTTGGCATTAGCAAATTTCTAAACGTATAAATAGGTGTGGAAAAGCCACAGTAACAACTATTTTCATATTCCAGCAAAAGCCCCGAAACCATCAACACCATTCTAACTACAGCACACAACAGTCCACCTTAAATATTTTCTTCAAGAGCTTGCGCTGAAATGAAATTGTTAGAAGTTAATGCCACGTTTTTACTGCTGTTGTGATCCAATGAGTGCTAAGTTGTTCAGTAATAAATACTTTTCATAGGACATTGGAAATGCGACGAAAATTAACATTAAAGCTAAAACAACAGTAGCCTAATAGTTTACAGTAGATTAAGGGTAGGCAACCTACGGTTAAATCCGGCCCGCCACTCCCTTTTACAAATAGCTTGCCAATGAGAAACTACCTCACAAAAGTTGTACTTTTATGTTTTTGTTATCAACTGACATCATGTTCGTAAAAATCTACAGCTAAATAAGAATACAGTTTGAATAAAATACCCCAAATTCGAAAACAACATCATAAACAGTGAAGAACACGAAAAAACTAGTACGGTCCCCTGAGACAATGCTAATCTCGAATTTGTCCCGCTGTATGGATAAGATTGCAGACCCTGGTTTGAATGTTTAAACCACACTGATTATTTTATATTTTTTTACCAGTTCACAGATTTTGTCACTACTCACATGTGTCAGCTTGAATTCACGGATGGTCCAGTCAGGCAGGATAGATTCAGAGGTCATTTGCAATGTCATATCCACCACTGTAATCGGTTCGTTGTCAAATGGCCAGTAGTGGTCGCACTTGATCTTCCCTGAATGCAAAAAGCGTTTTGACTTCTATGTTCGTGCTAAAAACTGCATTAAAAAAATGCAAGACATTGTCGAATAAACATATCGCCAGCATCCCGTGTGACATGTTTTTTTGCGTGCTCAATGACGGTAAAAGTTATCAGTGACGTTTTTACAGCTGTTTCGCTGTATTTTACAGCTAAGTAACTGTGGGAAGCTTTTTTAGCCGTCAAAAAGTAGAAAATGTTTTACACACAAGCACTAACTTGCATCTTATGATTAGATTTTTCGGTGATTTATAAAGCTAACACTTACGCCTCAAATGGGTTTACGAACGCGCTTTGTGCAGTCAGCTGCGGCAAAGTTGTCCAAAATGCGCGGGAAAAGAACTGATTTAAAACTTGCATATTTTGGAAGGTATTTTAACGTAAAAATTTTACGCTACCAATACCATATCAACACGTACAGAGCTGAACGGGCAGCAGCAATTTTTGCATGTTAATAAAGGAGGGTGTTTTGCTTGGATGCCAAGACAACGACGATAAGGTATTCGTTTTACAGCTGTGTGTTCGTGCAGGAATTCAGTCAAATTCAAACAGTAAAGTGAAAGTAGATGACACGTTGTGGTAACATCTATTTACCGAACCCCGTTAGCAGCAAGTTAATCATTACAATCCATTTGCCGCTGATAAATAAAAACGAAACCACGTAAGTAGTTAAAGGGGATTTAGGGAAACTGGATTAAACAAAATTTACAACCAGCAAACACAAAATCCTATGTTAGACAGTGACTTGTTATTCCCTTTCGTCCGTTCCTGATAAAATTTTGAAAAAGGAAAGCCTATTTAGAACACTAAACACGGATTTGTTTATAACTCTCTTCAAAAATATCGCTTTAACAGCATGTCGCTTTAACCAACTATTCGGGACCGCATATGTTTGATCTGTTTAGATTTGAACCTGACATATGTGATAATAAACGCAATTTATAAGACCTCCTAAAACTAAAACAGTCAGTCTGACCAGAAATGTGTCTTGTGGGCCTAAATAATAAACCGTTTTCGTACAGCGATTGGAACGACATCTCTATTGGCCCGGTCCTGACAATGTGCATAACGAACAACCCAAATCGTTTCCACAGCAGGTAATTCGCATTAAATTTCTCTCGCAATAATTAATCACCGTTCACTGCGGGAGCTAGACAGCCTTAATAGGTTTTGCCTAAAAGGTGTCACAAAAACGCTTTTCTGGTTGCAACAGAGGATGAAGAACTGCAATTACGGAGCTAGTGGCAATTTACTAAAACTCTTTTGCCCTTAGTTTTGACACATAATAAACAGCCATTACTTCATGTCATACGGTTATCGTTCCACCGTACCGTACCGACATCCTTGATGGCTACTTGCCAGGAAAGATTAAATCATCATTCATCGAAGGATAACCCAGAAGATGTAAAAACTTGAAACATAATGCGTTACCTCTTTCGACGGTCTGGGTCACCATGATAATGTTCCTCGTGTTCTGCTCCCAAACCATCCTCCAGAAGTCATCCTTGGTTCCAGGAAGGGGTCCCTGAGTGGCGATGTACTCGCGCTGACGATTATTGTTACCCTGGGAACGAGAAAATGCGGGTTTCAATTTTAGGGTGCTGTCGTCAGTACAACCTGTAGTGGGATATAAAAGCCGAAAAGTTAATGTTGGCGCTAAATCTTGTGAGCAAAATGAAAATGAAAACCATATGTGTTCCTTTTATGGAAGGGGACCGACAATTAGAAGATCTGAATCTTTGGCAGTGCTGTTTATGAGTTCTAAAAATGAGAATATTGTATTTCTCCTTTGGTCGAAGGAAATATTACAACGGCGGGCTGGGAGTAGCGGCTTTTCACGTTTCTCTGTGAGTTCTACGAAAATTATAACCTCAAAATGTTTGGCACGTTTTTATCTCGGGATGTTTAATTTCCTCAAGTGGGCAATCAATGTCAAACGTATCACGCAAACTTCTGCCTATTAATTGTATTACGAGTAATGTTAAACATGTATTTTCCATTGTAAAAATACGAGAGCTTTAATAAAAGGAAGTTGTCAGCTCGGGGTTCGCTGATGAAACAACGTCCAGTGCTTCCTATAATACAACACAATAACCAGACCAATCGATACCACATCGGTTGCTTACGATCGAGCGAAAACACAAGGAAGCATCATAGCGCACTATGAGGTTAACAATGATTGGATGAAGCA
>QXVZ01026419.1:0-13637 GCA_008931825.1 Phallusia fumigata
GATTGTTTCCTTTTACCACGACCACAATAGACCTGTAGACTATATTCGTTGGGCGGTGAAAAACATTTGTGATAAACACCCCAAAACGTACATTTCCCCGAAAAAAATTGCACAATGAAACCTTTAGTAACCAATTACTGCAATGCAAAGAAAGTCTCGTGAAATTTGGCCAGGGACAAGGATGTGGGATATATGTTATACCAAGAAGTATTTTATGGTCGATAATGAGTTTTTTAACAATCTGGCAACATTATTAAAGCAGTCGATGTGTCTGCATAAATTGGTTTTTGTGTGTTTATTTGTTTTTGTGTTGCATCTTCCGTTTGTTTTGCTTTTCGAATTCCCACCATTATTAAAAAATTGTGTCTAAAACAATTTGTGATATGGTGCATTAACAAAAGTTTTTGCTGAAATTTTCTGAGCTAAGCCGAATTTCAAAATTTTGACCCGATTTACACTAACAGTAGTTGTGGGTAAAACAGGTTCTAATTATTGGGAAATCATTTATATTAGCAGGGCAGCCACATATTGAAACTGGAACAAAAATTACTTGTCATATAAAGCAATATTTGAATTGGATGCACATGCAAGTTAAAATTTATTTTTCTGTTATTTGTTCACAAAATTTTCACAAACAGCAAGTTTTTCTTCAATTTCCAAACCTACTGGTAAATGTTGAAATTGTTTTGTTGTGACATCATACTTCACACAATCTCTCTTCAAAAACCGTCCACCAATAACAAGGAATTTGTCTGAAATACGTAGGCATTATTTCATGTGTTCCAGCAATAAAATCACATAAATGACAGCAAAATGGCTGAGTTATACGTGCAACATGTAATATTAAAATAAAGGTTTAATCTTTCTTTTAAGAAAAAATCTGTTTGTTGCACTCAGTAAGGCAATAAACATAGCAGTTGGCCCTTCGTTTTCAAACCCTAACTGTAGTGTGTTTCAGTTGTACAGCGGGGTAACTGATTGCGCTATAGCAACGGTGGGCAATCCACGGCTCTCGAACCTCAAACATGCTTAAATTATTTTTATTAAGGGTAAATCAGCAGGTTTCCATTAATCTACCAAATCAATACTAACAGAACACAACTGAGCTATTTTCCTTTGCTAGTGGCATTTTGGTTTTAAGTCAAAAAGTTTAAAATGTTTGATAATTTGATTTGTACCCAACTTGAAATTTGTCAAAAAATTTGACCCAGCTTAGGGGGCTGTGGGTAACTGATGGGGCTATAAGGTCAAAAAACGATGGTTCACCATATGGCATGTTCTACATACTTTCAATAGATTCAGACAGTTAACATTTTGACTTATTTTAGGGACTAGCGCGGTAACTGCTGGGGCTGTGGGGTCAAACAAAGAAATTGATACACCACAGTGACATGTTCTTCAAACTGTGTGAATTCATCCAATTTGGACATTGCTTAACAATTTGACCCATTTTAGGGGGCTTGTGGGGTAAAGAATGCGACAATAGGGTAAAGCAAATCATGTATTAAAATTTCATCCAATTCAGACAATGTTGAAAAACTCAACCACTGGAGGGGGCTACATATCAACCTCTATAACCTTACGTCACCAAACTTCCACAACTCCAACTACCATCTGTTTTTTCGTTTACCAGCAGAAACTTTTTGTTTGTGGTGCATTGAAGCTTAAAAATCGTTTTTACTTTTCTGGGGCTAGTGGGGTAACCACTGGGGCTCTAGGGCAAAACACAGCAATCAATGCACCGGCTAATTCAACATTGTTTGGTAATTTGACCAATTTTATGGGTTTTAAGGTAGATCTGCAGGTTTACATTGGTCTACCTTATCTATACTTAAATATACTTACTGAATGCAACTGAGCAATTTTCCTTTGCCTGTGTCATTTTTGTATTTAGACAAAAAGTAAACAAAAGTAGCCCTGGCCCATTGACTTATACTGTTAACCCCCTGTTTCCAAAGTGATATACTTGGAAGGAACAGGTGGAACCACACATTTTCTTATCTTTGTTATCCAACAGCTAAACTTAAAAGTTTTTGAGCCAAATGTGAAACCATCAATGAAATAGTTGCACCACTTTTTAGCAGGTTTGAAAGTAAACACAATTTGAATTTTTGCTTTCCATTGTTTTCAGCTTGTTTGTACTTACTACGATGTTGTGAAGGCCCTTGTGGATTTCTTCTCGGCTGAACTTGGAGTGATTGGTTGCCTACATACAAAAGGTCAAATTTATAATCATAGGGCACTGTGATGTTTAACTGACTATCAGCTGGGTCAGCTGAAGAATTTCCCCCTGTATATATGAACATAGGTAAGTCATGCATATGTGGTAAAAAATGCCAATAAAATTATCATCAGCAATCCCTGCTTTTCATTGTTTTTGTTCTTGTCTTTTTGCAAAAATCCCTGTGTTTTTTTTCAATTGTACTTACTTCGATGTTGTGAAGGCACTGGGGGATTTCTCTTGGCNTCATCCTGAAAAATCTATGGTTATGTCTGAAGTAACTACCCTATAAACCAACCGTTGAGCATTGTGTCGCTTGGCTAGTAAACCTGTATATCACTATCGCCAGGCCCTTTGTGTTTGGGCCAAAACAGACAGGGTTTAAACACATATTTGGGGCTGTAAGGGTAAGTACTTGGATGATCAGGCTGAAATTTTTTTTACCATATAAATCTATGTTTTGAATTAGTATGCCTGAACTTAAGGGCATGTAAACAAAAATATGCATATTTGGGATTAAAAAGGTGCAAAATACTTTTGAATACTTTGCAATGTACCAACTTTTGAAACAGGAAGCTCTAAGGTGACCTACTAACAAATATTGTTGTTTATTTTAATTTGGGAGGCCTATGGGTTAACAGGGGTCAAGAGTTAAAGTGCTTAACTTCAGATAACCATCTGTGAAGTGCGCAATTTTTTTCTTCCTAAAAGGGGCCGCATAATAAACCAAATTTAATTTGGTGCTACTGTATGACCTGAGACTGTCATTATTAAAGCAATGGTAAGAAATTGGATGCTGGGCTATGTCTGTTGTAAAACATGCCAATAACACGTTGGGAGTTCGGAGGTTGCATTTACAATGCACAAAATTATAAAGTAATGATCTATACCGACCATACAGCTGCAAAGTAGCAGGATTAATGATAAAAATGATTAAATAAAGTTGCTGTGACACATTGTCTTCTACATTGCGATTCAGCAAGTGTTATGAGGTTACCACTTTGCAATTACAGCCTAAAAAAATTAAATCCACAGGTTTCCATTGGTTTACCTTACCTGTANCAGGGTAACAACTGGGCCTGTGGGGTTTACCGAAGTAATTAATGCACCACAATGACATGTTCTACAAACTGTGTAATTTCAGTATAAATTTCACAAATTAGAACATCATTTAATAATTTGACCCAATTTAGGGGGCTAGCAGGGTGACCATGGGGTTGTGGGGTAAAAGAAACTAATGAGGTGTTGCCACAACCGCACTTACCAGTTGTAAATTTTCTGTCAAATCTACCAAACGATTATTTCCCTGTGTTGATATCAACATGGGATAGTCTGTGCATTGGTCAACTTGTGTGCTCAATTAGGCAATAAAAATAACAAGCAAGCTTAATTTAAGTTTCATTAAAATGAAATCTGCAGGTTTTCATTGGTCTACCTTATCTATAGGTGTGCAATTTTTTTCCTCCTAAAAGGGGCCCATATTAATTTCACCACCTGTTTGGCAAGTGTTAAACACAGTTAAGTGGTCGCTTTCCAATCTATCCAGTCTATTTCTGCTTTACCTTGATGTTGTAAAAGCTCTGGTGGATTTTCTCTTGGCTGAACTTGGGGTGGTTGGTCGTTTTCAAGGACTATATGTAAAAAACAACTTTTTACAATTGAACTGCCACCAAACTTACTTGTAATATTTTTTTGGATAAAATGTGCATCAACTGAAATGATTATGCAAAAATGCGTGAAGGTAAACACAGTCTAAGTTTTGCTTCCTTCCTCATAAGCTTTTTACTTACCTTGATGTTGTGGATGACCTGGTGAATTTTCTCTTGGCTGAACTTGGAGTGGTTGATCGCCTACAAATAAAAACCTAATATATAACCACCAGGAGATTAATTGGATTTGGTCAGTTTATGATTTGGTACAAAGAATTTGAATAAAAGTAAAAAAAGCTTTTATAATCCAAATCATGAACTTTGGCCGAGTCGCGGCAAACTGCACAACAAACTTTATACAGCCCTTTCCAACACATTTTTTGTGATGCTCAATAAATTCAACAACGTTTCTGGCCTTGACCAACCAAATTTTAGTTTGATGCTACTGTGCCATGAGAGTCTGTTTTATAAGTAAAGCAATGGTGAGAAATCGGATGCTGGGCTATTTCTTGATCCACCTTACCTGTACTTACTGAATGCTAATTGAGCAATTTCTTTGCTTGGCATTTTAGTTGAGTCAAAAAGTAAACAAAAGTAACCCTGACCCATTGACTTATACTGTTAACCCCCTGTTTCTAAACTGTTTTAGATATACTCAAAAAGAACAATGGACCCACACATTTCAGTTTAGCCACACTTTTAAAAGTTTTCTTTCTTATCCAACAGCTACTCACAACAAACTGGAGTTACAGGTCGAAACAATGTGCACTGTCTGCAGCTCACAAACGAATAAAACAAACCAAATAAATTGAAGAAAACTTTTTACCTTCTGTTTTTGGTGCAGCGATGTTTAACTGACTGTAGGCTGCTTCCAGTGACAGATTTCCTCCTGTACATATCAACATAAGTTAAACCATATGCATAATGTGAAATTGATGCTATCTATACCTGCTGTTCCAATAGGATCACTTTTTTACATGCTTTAACCAATGCTGTGTTTAACAATAAATTGAACCACAAAAATTTTGCACTTATTAAATTGACCACAACTAACAAACAATGTTCTATTTTGTGACATAATTTGGAAGTAGCCTATGAATTTATAATTCCCAACATTTTTAGCTTGTTTGTATTTACCTTGATGTGGTGGATGATCTGGTGGATTTTCTCTCAGATGAACATAGAGTGGTTGGCTGCCTGCATATAAAATAACAGTTGATTATAAGCATTCCATTGTGAACGTTGTACAGAAGTCATTTCCGATTGTAAAAACAAATAGTGTTAGAATAAAAACAATAATGAGGCAATCCAGTTTTACACTTTAACACGTTGGAACATTTTTTGTGCTTACCTTGATTTTGTGAAGGCTCTATGGGATGAGCTGAATGTGTAAGTACTCCAATGCTAGGATTGAACTGGTTTTCCCCCAGCTGAACATGTGGTGGTTGGACACTTTCAAGCACTGCATAGTGAAAATAATAATTGGACCACATTTCAGTGATATAACAAGCAGACATGGGGTCGAATACACATTACATGCATTTGAATACTCTACGAACCCTTAACCGGCTTATTCATATACATGAATATGTAGGTTTTAACGGTCAACAATTCAAGTTGTATTAGAATAAATTGTTATATTCAGATTCGCGAATGGTTGTAAGATTTCTTCTGGCTATCTATTCAATAAATTGCAATCAGTATTCGTAGTTGCCAATCTCACAAAATTGAGACGAATATTAAACAAAAAGGCATAACATGTTCGAAAAGCCTCCCAAACATGCTCTGGTGGCCATAGTTGTTGAGAGTCCTTTGTTTTGCTACCAAAATTTAAGTCACACATAACAAATTTAGGAATTTGCAAAGATAACTTAAACGCTCGTTTAGTTCGCATTTAAATACAATTACTTGTGCATATGTATTCACAAATTGTTATGTCAACAACAGGTTTTTACAATTCTAATTGTATTCGAATAAATTCCCACCTGATTTGTAATCGTGAATACTTTGTTTCAATTTTATTACCGCCTATTCAAATAAATTTGGTTGAATATTCATATCCATGAATGCTTCGTTCCGTTTTTAATATCAACTGTTCGAATTGTATTAGAATAAATTAATGCATGTATTCCTATTAGTGAATAGGTGTTTTGAATATCAGCATTGACTGTTCGAATTGTAATTGTTCATTTTTGAATGAAAGCAAAAAGCATTTGAATGCCACACGCTAGGAGAAAAACCTGTATTCGAATGTATTCAAACATGAATGACGAATACAAATTGCCATATGTCTGATATCAAGTCATACTGACTAAAAGCAATTTCAACACAGAAATTCCATTCTGTATGTATAATTACAGAGATTGATCAATATGTTATAGACCAGAGCTTCCCGAACTGTTGTTATTTAACTTTTGAGAGTGGGTGACATAAGTTTGGGCCAACCCATCGGGTCTGCCGGGATGAAGCAATGCTGCTTTAGTATTTTGCTCCGGTAAACACAAGCAACTGAGACAGGATTAGAACCCACAACCTTGTAAGCAAAAAGCAGTCGCCCCAACAATCTTGGTGGACTCAAATCACTTTCATCCAAGAAAAAACTTACTTGTGCCAGCTTGGTAGAAGGGTGGGTTCATGGAAACACTTGCACCCCTCTGTGCCTGGACAGAAGACCCTACATAGGAGTATTTACATCATACGTGAAACAAGGGTGGTGGTGTTCTCCGTCCAAATTACCACATTGCAGATACACTATGCCACAGAGATCAAGTGAGTTTGGGGGCAAAACATGTGGCAGCCATCTAGCTATTTGAGCAACATCTTTTATAGCATGACATAACAAATGCATTTCGGTAACCGCTTAGCAATTACACTTTGATTGTCATAAGCTTCATGACTGTCCAGCAGTTCCAACTAAACATTTGGACTATGCATGAAGCAGTCGTCAAAACCAACTGCTGTGCTGCGTGTCTGGCTTCCAGGTATATAAACTTTAGGCAAGTTTATGGATGTTCAAACACCAAGAGAATAAAACAAACAAACAAGAAATTTTTATTTTTGGTGCAGCGATGTTTAACTGACTGGAAGCTGCTTCAAGTGACAGATTTGTAACCAAGGGTGTGTTTAACATAACATTGAACAACAAAAATTTTGCACTTATTAAAGTGGCAACAACTTATAATCAATGTTTTATTTTGTGACATAAATTTGGAAGGAGCCTATGAATTCATAATTCACAACATTTCAAGTAGTTTGTAATCACCTTGATGTTGCGAAAGCTCTGGTGGATTTACTCTCTGGTGGACTTGGAGTAGTTGGTCGCCTACATACAAAAAGCCAACTGTACAACAACCAGGAGATTACAGTGCATGTTCAGTTTAAGATTTGGTACAAAAAATTTAAACGAAATTCAAGAATACCTTTTAAAATCCAAATCATTTCTTCCCAATAAAATCCCATGTCATTATATTTATATTTTTATATTTATGTCAAAAGCATGATTTAAGCCCCTTGGCCACACTAACCAATAGTTGACCTGTAGTGACCTTTGGCCAAGTGGCAGCAAACCGCACAACATATTCCATTCGACCTTTTCCACATGTTTTTGTAATGTGCTTTAAATTCAACAACAACATTTCTGGCCTTGACCAACTAAATATTAGTTTACTGTAACCCGAGAATCTGTTTCATAAGTAAAGCAATGGTGAGAAATCGGATGCTGGGCTATGTCTGTCGTAAAACATGTCAATGACCCACTACACATTGGAAGTTGGGAGGTGTTGTATTTATGAAACATAAAACTATATAGTAACTAGAGAGGTGGCGTTCTCCATATTTTCATTCCACATACGCTACCACCCCAAATTGATGTTTTCCATATGTACCATTTCCTTCATTACGTTGGATATATATTTAATGTCTGCATATCATTGGGTCCCAAATTCCCTTGGCATTTTATGACATGATTGTTTCTGCTAGCATAAACATATGGGTCCCCACACACATGAAGTTTCTGAATAGTAGCGATGTTTTAGGATGTGATCAATTTAAAAATCGGTGGGAAAACAAAAAGTAACGATTTCCACATATATTCTAACCAAATCATTTTTTACATTATGCCAATTACAATCTTACTGTAAACAGCATAATTTAAAACCCACAGTGACCCTTGGTCGAGCCGCAACAAACCCTTAATGAATCTCTTCAGCGCGGTTTTAGCAATGCGCTATAAATTAAACAACAACTAGAAGGGTGGCTTACCATATATAGACATTCTGCATACACTATTACATTTTGGGGGCATGTGGGTGAACCTATGGGTGAACTGGGGTAAAAAGTTGTCAGTGCACAACTTCAGATACCCATCTATCATGTGTAAAAATACAAAGAAGTTTGAACGACTCTTTCTTGACCAAAACGTGGGAACAAACTCATTAGGAAAAAACGCAATTTTTTTGGTTAAAAAGGTAAAAAATGGGTGAATCGAAACAAAAGTCACAAAATCCCCCCCCATACATTGCATTCTACCAGCTATCAAAATAAAAAACTTCTAGGTAACTTGCTTTGTTAAATATTGCCGTTTTAAAAAATTTACATTTTGGGGGCCTGTGGGTGAACCGATGGATAAATTGGGGTAAAAAGTTGGCAGTGCACAACTTTAGATACACATCTATCATGTGTGAAAATTTGAAGAAATTCGGACAACTCCTTCATGACCAAAACGCGGGAACAAACTCGCGTTAGACAGAAAAAAAGAAAAAAAGGAAAAAAAAGAAGAAAAAAGAAAAAAAAAAACAGAGTAAAAACAATATGTGTCCCCTTCATGGAAGGTGACCCATAATAATATATACCAACCATATGACAGTGAAGTAGTAGAACTTATCATAAAAACAATTAAATAAAGTTGCTTTGACACAGTGTCTTCTATAATACGATATAGCAAACATATTGAGGTTACCAATGCACAATTACAGCTTAATAATAGCCAGTGATACACCCGACTGGCCATCCTGAAAAATCTATGTTAATGTGTGAAGTAACCACCCCATAAACCAACTGTTGAGCATTGTGTCGCTTGGCTAGTAAACCTGTCTATCACTATCGCCAGGCCCTTTTGTGTTTGGGGCGAAACAATTAGGGTTTAAACACATATTTGGGGCTGAAAGTGTAAGTACTTGGATGATCAGGCTGAAATTGTAAACATCTAATGAGAAGCACCATAAAAATCTATGTTTTGAATTAGTATGCATGAACTTAAGAGCATGTAAACAAAAATATGCATATTTGGGATTGAAAAGGTGCAAAATGGGTGAATCCAACCAAAAGTCAAAAAATAGTTTTGAATACTTTGCATTGTACCAACTTTCAAAATAGAAAACTTTCAGGTGACTGACTTTACCAAATATTATTGTTTATTTTAATTTGGGAGGCTTATGGGTTACCTGGGGTCAAGAGTTAAAGTGCGTAACTTCAGATTACCATCTGTGATGTGTACAATTTTTTTCTTCCTAAAAGGGGCTCCATAATAAACCAAATTTAGTGGCTGCGTTTAAATAATGCACACTGGAGTAATATGAAGATTGGAATAGTTTTTAGACAGTCAGTCAGTATTCAGTAACTGTTCTTACCTTGGTGTTGTGAAGACTCTATGCGATGAGCTGAATGCGGAAACATTCCAATGCTAGGATTGAACAGGTTTTCTCCCAACTGCACATGTGGTGGTCGGACACTTTCAAGCACTACATAATGAAAATAATAACTGGACAGCATTTCAGTGATATAGTAAGTGATACCGAATAAAAGCAATTTCAACTGAAAAATCCCATTCTGTATGTATTTACACAGGTTGATCAATAAGCTTGGCGCTTCGCAAGCAATGTATTTACTGCTTAGTACTCGGCTCATAAGTCAAGCAATCATCTATTACTATGTGACAACTTTATATTTACCTAGATGTGCATGATCTGGTGGATTTTCTCTTGGCTGAACTTGATGTGGTTGGACAGTTTCAAGCACTATAGATTAAAAAAATTGCTTACAAGGACATGTGTAAAACGTCCAAACTTCCACAATTTTAGGGGGTTAGCGGAGAGATTACTGAGGCTATGGGTTCATACAAAACGAATGAACAACTGCATAACCATATCTTCCAGCTGTGAAACTTCATCCACCAAACATTTAATGGGAAAGTGGGTGAGCAAGCTGCAATAAAGAAAACAGAAAGAAAAAAAAAGCAAAGCGCAAAAAAGTTAAGGGCACAATATGTGGATCAAGATTATACGCGCTGCAGCTACACCATAATTATAAGGTGTTATGTGGCGGGAACTCACATTGGAGGATGAGTTTGGTGCAAGAGGACAAATGAGACTGGGGGGAAAACGTTGGTGGAACCAGTCAGAGGGTCCCTAAGACCAGGGAGTCGAACCAGAACTGAACGCGAACCCGCGAACCGGTTTGAGCGGTTTATTTCGTTAAACCGAACCCGAACCGTAAATTTCATTTTCTTAAAAACCTGAACCGAAGCTGAACCCTATATTTCGTTTGGCATTAAACCGGAACCGAACCAGTAAAATAAAGACATGATTTTTCTATGTAATCACCACCACAAAAGTTTTCCGCGACTTGTTAAAAATGCTAGCATGTCAGCTTTCTGACAGAATGAAAAAGATGCAAGACCCGAGGTTTGTAAACTGCCGACTGTCATAAAGGGTGTTTCGGCTATACCAGTTAGCGATGAAAGAGCATTTTCATTCCTAATTTTTGTCCTTGTCCTCAAAGAGGGAACATGAAGGATATGGTTATCGAAAATGCACTCCTGCTGAAAATGAACCACATGTTTATTAACAATAAAAAATAAAATATTGTTTCTTATTTATTTCAGGTTTTTGCAGCGCATAAGTCAGTCAGGTAAATTCAAGGAAATTGAATGTTGGCTTTAGTGATGGTGCAGTAAAACAGGAAGTAACAAGAACAAAAATTAAACTGAAGGGGCATTTAAACCAAACCGTAAACCAGTTCGGACCGGTTAATTTGCTTGAACCGGAACTAAACCCAAACCGGAAAATTTGATTCATAAAACCTGAACCGAACCCGAACCCATATAACAAGTGGTTCGACTCCTTGCCTTTGACTAACCATCTGTGTTGGGTAAAGAGGGTGGGGTTCGACAGGAAAGAAACCCTGCCAGATAGTTTTAAGCTCTGGAAGGAAGGTTAAAGGGCAATTATTTAAACAGTAGTACGAATATGGATTATTATTGTGGTGGAAAAATTCGAGTAGTATACCAGTACCACTGTATTGTGCTAATGTTATCAAAGGAATATTCCTTTCAAATAATAAAGAAACAAAAAAACATATAAATTAAAAAAAAGAAACAATATTTTTTAGTTCACAAATAAAGTGAATAAACCTTACCTTTTTTCCCCACACTTTTTGGTTCGGTGATGTTTGACTGACTGTAATCAGTTTTACTTGAGGGACTTTCCCCTGTATACAATATTAGCAGGAATTAACATATATTTAGGTGGAAAGACAGAGAAATGAGCAAGTTGGAAAATGCTTATGCCTACTTTCTTGAGTTGGGAGCTGTGATTCTGCGATATATTTACTACTTGTTGGACACATGACAGTAATGTGAACAGGGCTAGCTCAACAAAATTACTTTGCAATGTTTCACTACGTATGCTCATTCATCTTAAACAGAGACAGCAAAAAACATCCTCCAAATCAGGGTTCAGCAACCTTTTCAAAGCTTGCATGAAAACCAAGATCCCCAGTGGGTCGTACTGATTTCCACAAAAAGGAATGTAATGGAAGACAAACATTGATTTATGCATGCGCAGAGATGAAGTTTGGCACAGTGAATCCCAGCTTTATTACCACCAATAAAATACATTTTTCTCATTAAGTCAGTTTTTTTCAACAAGGGCGTTTAGCAAAGGGACAAATTTTTGGCTTGGTGGGCCAGATTTGACTTATGGCCTGTAGGACCAGTATAAACACTGCAGATTGATGGTCAAATAAAGGACCCCATAAAACCGACTTAATCTAGGCAACAAACTAATACTGTAGATTCTTACTGAACATTTTTAACCTGTTTGGAACTTACATTCATCTTGTGAAGATCCTGGTTGACTGGGATAAGTGCTTTCACTGTGAAACACTTCTGGGATAGGATCAAAGTGGTGAAGTGGAACAGTTGGATTGTGATTGGCTGCTGGATCGTAAATAACCATTTCCTTGACAGCATTTTCCACTTGTTGTGAAATCACTGCTGGGTCTTGTGTGGCAAGATGTTCCTGGAGTCCATCTCGAACTTCCAACATATTGGGGCGCTGAGCAGGATCCTGATGCCAACTTCTGGTCATCATTCTCTCCATCATCTCAACTATTGCTCTGTCATTGTCATCGCACAAGTCCTTTAATTCTTGGATTGCATCACAGTTTGGACGAATTTCATTTCGAATCATTTCCCAACAAATCTCCTTTGATGGATATGGCATTACACGACATATTGATATGTAAAAAATAACTGCACAACTGAACACATCTTGTTCTTTCTTGGGTCCTGCACCTCGAAGAAGCTTCTCTGGAGCGGCATAAAACAATGTCAGTATTTGTTTTTCCTGTGGGCTGTAGTCTTGGTCGGTGGTTGATCCAGTAAAACTGGCCAACTTAGCACAACCAAAATCTGCAATCTTGACATGCAAATCTGCTGTAAGGAGAATGTTTTCTGGTTTCATATCTCCATGAATCAAGCGTTTGTTTTTTCCACAGTTGTGAATGTATGAAACCCCATTTGCAGTTTCAAATACCAGTCGGAGTCTAAGGGAATATCCAAGTGGAATGTAGTGACCGAGAAGCAGACCTAGCAGATTTCCACCTTCATAATATCTCATTATAATTCCCATGGCTCCCGGCCATTTTGTGAGTCCAATAACATTTGCAATGTTTTCATGGCGATAACGAAGCAACATGTTAAATTCATGATGTATCCTTACAAAAAACAAATACACGTCATAAATATATAGTATTAAATATTCAAAGTAATGCAAGAAACTTACATTTTCTTCATTGCCATTTGTTCCCTTTCACCACCATATACAGGAAAGCATTTGACAGCAACAAATCCTGCAGTTTCATGTTTTCCCATGATAACTTTTCCGAAAGCACCTCGTCCAACCTTTGCCTTTCGAACATCACACAGGATTTTGTGAGCTTCGTAGTCGTCCAACTAAATTCGTCATGGGTTAGAATAAAACAGGTGTATTTTTTATTTCAGGCAAATCGTAGCAAATGACTTACAATGGGTGATGTGTCGGACATAGTTGATGCAGAAAGCAGTGGTTTTGTGGGTTACGAGTTCTTTTCAGAATCCAACAGTGAATTGCTGGCGTAGTATCGTTGGTACAATTACCACTAACTAAGGTTTTACAACTCTGAGCAGCCAAAGACCGTTTCAAACATCACAAAAGAAACCGTTGAAGTGAAGGACGAAAGGGCGTCTGAATGAAAACAAAGCTACCTTGCGTTGCGAATAAAGGATCTGAACTGTATCAGGTTTCATTCCTGATGACACCTTGTCGCCAAGACGGCCGAGTGGTTAGCGCGACTGCCTTGTGCTCTCAAAGTTGTTGGTTCTACTCCTCAGTCGCTTGTGTTTCCCCAAGCAAAAAAAAACTTAAGTGGCATTGCTGCAATAGTGGACACATTGCTCTGACCTACAGCGCAACAACCAATGTCGGTAGAAAATGTTGTTGAACCTCGTA
>QXVZ01026429.1:0-13260 GCA_008931825.1 Phallusia fumigata
GCTCGAAACAAACGCAATTTTCCGAAAAAAACAGGACATGATAGGCCCAAAAAGTGCAAAGCCAAACAGCTTTGGTCAACATTTATTTTTTGTGCAATAATTGTTTTTAAACATTTTTAATCACAAAGCGCTTACTAATGCGCAGTAAAACTGACAAGAAACGTTTGATTAATTTATTGATTATACTGACTTGCTTAAAGACAATTTGCTAAATAACAAAATATAGGCTTAAATTTCTACAAAACAAAATTTCCTGTGTTCGATGTCCACATCTTTGTCACGTTTATAAATTGCTGAAAAACAACGGATTTGTTTTGTTCGGCAGAAAACGATTTTATCTGTGAGTTGTGCGATGACGAAAGTTGTCCGCGTTGCGTGGCGAGGCGAAAACGAGAGAGGCAAATCAACAAAGTGAAGAAGTACACTCCGCAAATACAAAGCGCGCTCACGGGATGTCAGAAAATGATCGATTCGAAAGGTGACGTCGGCTGCTACTGCCTTATTCGGTTTTGCCACATGACTGCAGTACTTAACGACAGCTTTTTGACTTTTCCCCAGTATTTCCAGATATTATTACTTTTCCAGATATTACGAAAATTGTGTCACTAACAATACATCAAAAAGATGTAGTGGGCAACCATTATTTTCTCACAATCTTATTACTACTTGCGGATATCCGCTAACGATAATTATACACCTATAAGTATTTGAAACTGTCGTAATTTGGAAATTTTCAAGGTCTGTGTTTTTGTAGCGTTACGACATATTAATAAGGCTACCAAATTGTAGCAACTATTATCAATAAATTTGCTGACTTGCAAATCTGATCAATCAGAAAAAACAGTTGTAATGTAACTTTGCATACTTCTGTTGCAGAATCTTTGCTCGGTCAAATGCTAAACGACGTCGGCGGTCAAGAAAACGAGATTTCGAGAGAAATGAAACGAGTGGATGACATGATTCACCAAGCAACCAACGAAATTCTGTTTAGGGTGGGTTGTTAAGTCCGCAATTAGGTTATCGCACAAAAATTCTACCGTACTTTTTTTAAAACATATGATTTATGGTTCAAACTTTCGGCCTACAAATTTGCCAAACCAGTGTTGGCGAAAAGGTAACAAAGCATTAGCCCTGTTTCAAGCAACTGTTTACGTTGGTTGAGGCCAGAGTTACATCAATTACAATTAGTAACTGAGCTAAATGCAATTAATTACTATTTTTGGTGCAACTGTAATGCAAACTTTTGAGTTTGTGTAATTGTAATTTGCTTACACTTATACCTAATTATTTCTTTTGCAAGATACCTTTGCTACAGATTTGGGAAGCATGGCTATACCTTTTAGAAGTATCGACTTGATCGTTGTGTCGTTGTGTAAAAAACAATGTATTGAAATCGAAAATTTTCTGACATGTAATTGTAATTTGTATTTAATGACAATTGTCAGAATAATTGTAATTGTAGTTTGACTAACATCATGTAATTGATCCAACTCTGGTTGGGACAACATGTGTTTAAGCTTAGCGTAACACCCCAACCCTGGCTTCCATAGTCAAGTTTAGTTGTCTGTAAAGAACACCCAAGTTTTTTGTTTCATCAGATAGCTACGGCGCTTCGCAAACGCGAAAGTCAGATCAAGAAAAACGTCAAAGCCCCCTACTACGACCACTTGCAGCGCTGCAGAGGCGTGGCTGAAAATGCGCGAAGTTTTTTGCAGGTGTTAGAGCGGGCACGAGATGTCGTTGCGGAGCAGCAATCCTCCGATTCAGTTCCTATGGATAAAGACTTGTTCACCCATCTTGGTGTTTTAAACAAGTAACTGTGTTTGTCTGAATAAGTTCTTCAAGTGGTTTCTTAACATAAAGACAATGAAAATTTTTTTTAAATTGCGTTTTATCGATTTAAAGATACTTCCAAAACGTTTTTAAAACAAATTATAAAATCCTCGGCGCCGATAAAGTAAAAAGTTTTTTTACTGAATCTTGTTCTTAGAAGCATAAGACACGCACTTAGCTTAATTAATATAAAACTGCTGGATAGCTGATGTATAGTGAATACATTGTAATGCAAACGTTTTAACAGTCGCTGTTGTCATCATCGTTTGCAATACAATGTATCCACGATCGCAAGCTGTCTGGCAGTTCTGTTTTGAATTGAGCTTATCTTGTTCTGACATGTCAAAACTCAAGTGTAGTTTTAGCTATTCATCGTTACAATGCATTTCAGATTCGACGTATCCCTGTTGCGTGGCAACACCCGCCTTCATCGACGTTTGCCATCGACGCAATGCGTTATACCTTCAGATAAAGAAGTCAACAATGTATGTGAACTGCTGTTGAGAGCTGATCCAGGTTGGTTACATTTTCTATGTTGCTTATTTAAACCTCCCAACTCTTGGTTTATTTCGCAAAGGTTTCAGGACATAGACAGTACCAGAGTTGAATCAATTACAATTAGTAATTGAGCTGAATGTAATTGATTACTACTTTTGGTGTAATTGTAATTTCAACTTTTTGACTTGTTGTAATTGTAAGTTGCTCACACATTTACCTAATTATTCTTTTGCAAGATACTTTGCTACAGATTTTATGCATCATTTTGGAAGCATGGCTATACAATTTAGAAATATCGACTTGGTGTTGTGTTCTTGTGTAAAAAACAATGTGTTGAAATCGACAATTTTGTGACATGTAATTGTAATTTGTAATCAATTACCAGTCTCAGAATAATTTTAATTGTAATGTAATTCAAAAAAATTGACAAAATAACAATAATTGTAATTGTAATTTGACTAAAATCATGTAATTGATCCAACTCTGGACAGTACACTGGGTATAGTAGTGGTATTTTTTCAAGACTGGGATTTTTTATGTCAAAACTTTGGCAGCAATGATTTTAACCGATGAAATGGGTTAGATTGATTTTAACTGATCTTGGCAGCTTTAAAAGTCAGTTTACCTCAACAAAATCGCAGCCAAGTTTACAGTTTTTACTTACAAGCAGTAGCTGTCTTTTACTGCTGGTTCGGTTAAATAAAAAAGTATCCAAACTAAACGAATTTGTTATGTTCAAAAGATCGACACACAGCAACCAACCCCCAAAGGAAACGATTTTCTCCACAAGGAGATGCCGATGACGAAATGAGCATCGGGGAAACTGACGAAGATTTCGGCGAGTTTCACGTCATCGGAAATCCCCAACAGGTAAATTCCCTGTTCCTCTCAAACGTCATCTGTTTTGTTTTCCACCAACACATTGTTTCGAAACATTTCAAAGGTGAACAGAGTATGGAAATCTAGAGTCGACACGCATCATTGGTCACATGCGCCACGCTCCAGCGCGCCCCAACAGCTCGCTGGAGGCGGTAAAGAGCGACGCGAGGAAGCGAAACACTCTCATAGATCACAACACAAGTCGCTGCGGGACGATATGCTGCACGGAAAAGACATTTCCACCAAAGCCAATGGACAAACTACATCGGATGCACATTCGGTAATGACACGTTTATACTGTTGAAGTGGTAACCGAAGTTATAATATGCTAAATCGGCGTTGGCACGTTAAGTTATTTACGAGTTTATATTCCAAGTTTGATTTTTTTAACGAAGTTAGGCGACTTCTTATTTTTCATCGTCAAGTGTAGTGCAAAAAGGCAGTCATCAACATGGCTAAGTTATAAATTAAAAACAAAATGCGTAAAGTAAAGGCAGCAACTTTTTGTGTTTGCAGTGGCAAACAAACTGTTCTTACCAGCCTTGTTATGTAAAATTGTGCACTTTTAGCAAATTATTCTGTAATTCAGTCGACATTTTGACGTCCCATAGATATATTTATGTTTTAGTTCTGGTGTGTGTGGAAAATATTAAAGTGACACGACCGTTGTTTATGTTTAAATCCGTGAAAATATTTCATGTGAAGTTTTGCCAATAAGGAGCAGGTGCATACGACTTGTGTGACGTCAAGATGTAACTGAGGTTTTGTGTTAGGTAAATTCCCGCAGCTCAACTCAGCGCACCGACAGCGGCACCACGTGTTCAAGCGGCCACAGTCACAAGTCTACGAAGTCGACGAAGTCATCAAACCACGTACGGAGAAAAAAACACGCCGACAACGAAGTGCATTCAGGTAAAGGTTCTAAGTCTATTTCCCTGCACATAATCCAGTCAGTGGTAGTTGCATCTTTCTCTTAGTTCGATCAAATTCTCATTCTGAGCTGTACAAAGCGACCCACCCTTCTTGTCCCAATGAAAGCAACAATATCGACGATCTTCGCTCTAAAAGCACCGGTAATTTGGTAAGTGAGAATTAAAAAAAAAACGTTTTTTCAACAGTCAACAAAATAAATATATTTTAAATGAATGTGGGCCAACGGCAGTTTGTCGCAGAGAATTTCAGTTCGAGCTAATGTCAATGTCGGTGCCGACAATTAGGTCCCGGGCGGAAAAATCGTTGACTGAATTATTTTTATAAATGCGGTCATTGTTGCGCTCTAGGTGGTAATACACGAGTTCGTTGCCAGGTTGAGAGGCAGGCTCACTGATCTACGCTGGTTTAACCAAAGAATGCTATGGCTGAACAGAAAATTGAACTACCACATCCTTTGTTTCATAATGAAGTTTAAAAATAGAAAAAAAGAGAGCTGTTGTGCATGTATAGGCCAAACTTATCTGCTGCAAAAGTAGTATGTGCTCAACAACTGTTTCTATGTTATTGGCCACCGTTAAGTACTAGATTGATTTCATAGACGCTGAAAGCATCGGCAGACGAAACGCCAAGGATCAATAAGCACCGTAAACCACGTGATCAAAGAAGCGGTGACGTGGCAGCTGCAAAACAGGATCGCCCAAAGAGAGACAGGTCATCACCAGAGAAACGACACAAAAACAACCCAATAGCCGATAATAACCCATCTTTAAACCCTGTAACGTTAAAAACACCTACCCCAAAACCTAGGAAAAAACAGGTTGCGGAGAATGAGAATTCCACACATGCTTCGAGCGTACAGGATGTAAAATGGAGGCACAATGCGCATTTGCCAAGTTTTGTTTACTTTTCTGACGTGAACCCGAATGTGGAAGCCGCCAACGGTAACGGAATGGGTCGAAGGCTTTCCTATGTACCGAGAACGCTCTTGACCGAGTTTGATGAACGACGGAATCGGAAAAAGTCTTTTCCGATACACAATAGACCCTCCAGACCGGAGCCCTCTCGGTTTGTGCAATCTGGTCCTACTGGGCGAATGTTGGACAATCCGATGTTGCTATCTACACCACTGTGACACAAAAGGTTGACAAAACCGTAAAATGAATTGCTTATTTGTGTTAATAGTTGTACATATATTGTAATGCGTCTTTTATATTACAGAAGTCCGTCAAAATGAAGGAAATGCAAGTTTTTCGAAAACGCACATGCAAAACAAATGTATAAAAAATGGACGAAAACATTAGAGTTTGACCAGGCAAATTCGGCAAACGGGAACATGCTTTGATCAATCCGCTGACGTCACATCAATTTTCATTTCTGCACTGTGCTTTTGACTTCAATACAATTTGCCGCAAACTTTTTTGCCTCGGGCATATTTATTTTCTCCTGTAGTTCAAAGATATTTGTCGCAACTCAAACGTATGACGTAATTCCACAGTTTCTTGTACTTGTTTTCTATTTGTTATTATACGAACCTATTTTGCAAACTGGAAACACGAGATTTAGATTTTACTGTTGGTATGTTATAAACTTACGCCGAATATAAAGATTTCAGATACGGACGTACTTGCATTCAATTGGCTGTGTCGCGCGATAAAATTGCTCTATCTTTCAGAATTTCTTGTTCTTGTCAATTTAACAGGGCTGTTGTGTACATATATGGCTTTATAACAGTAGCTACCTACCATTTTATTTGACGAGAAAGTGTTCTCTTTTTACTGGGGAAGTAGCCGCTTTATTCAATGTTTCATCAAAGAAGCGTGGCATGTAGGCTTTGAATTTACCTGATTTTGTTTTAACGTATCCTGGTAATTTGACCACCAGGGTTCTTCGGATTATTCATTGGAGTCCAGATGCTTGAATGAAGCAAAGTGAGATGAACCGGCAGTCCTCGGCGATTCGGCATAAACTTGGAATCGCGTTACAGCTGCAATTCGGAGGTGCTTTAATCTAAGTGATATCGGGTTGCGTTTACGCGCTGTAGCGTTCACCGGCCGCTTGTTAAAGGTAATCCGAACCTAGCGAGTTCCTTCACTTCAAAGCCAAGGGCGCCGCCACAGAAAAGACCAGAGCGTCTGCAATTTGATGCCGTTTTCGTTTGCCTTTCCGCCCAAACCGACGTGCCTACGCCCTGCTCGAGAATAATGTTGCCAATTTGGTATGTTTTGATTTTGCCCGCATTGGCCAATTATCTTATTGATTTAGGGTCTTACCGATAGCGTCTTTAGCGGCTACGCTCTTTCATCTGAGGGTCGGTGACTTTTCAATCGTCCTGAACTTCTCATTCGCATTATGCTGGAATGCTGTGTCGTTAATTCGGAGAGGGTTTTGTTTTTGTGGACTTTGGTTGACTTCATTAAAACAATATGGTCGTTTGGTTCAATGGTTGAATTAGTTTCATTTAAATGAGAAAAATTGAGGTATTTTTAGGATTGTTAGCCTCAATGTAGGTCGTTGTGGAAGAAATAACCTTAAATCCCTTGAACACACCAAGAAAACAAAACATGCTGCCAAGACTTTGTTAAACAATACCCATTTTTCCCTTTCTTGTGTAAAAATCTAAATATGCTACATTTAACATAATGTCGGACAACTTTTTTGCTACGAATTACCTTTGTCTGGCGCACTCTAAAATCCAACAACTTTTAGAAACATTTTAAAGACAAAATTGTTGTAAAATCGCAGTTTTCAAAAGTTGTATGTTTCCATTGTTGACTTATCTGCTTTTAACATTTAGGTATACACGTAATATCTAACAATATGGACTATGTTCATGAGTCATAACAAACCTCAAATTCATTGAATGTAAAGGCATGTTTTTATCTGTTGTCCTGTAGTCGTGACGCCCTCTTGCACTCTGCGTTGTTGTTGGCATAGAGAAACGTGCGAGTCATTAAAATTTAATTTGCAACTGTAGTTATTCAATACTTTCCCATGCCTATACGGTTTATGGTCAAACACTTCCCTATGCATGACTAATGTGATGCCCCTGCGACAACGCATACATCAAGGCTCGTTTTTTTTATGGAAGCTATACTGGGTCATGATGTGTTGGTGAAATGTCGTGCGCTATTCTACGCTATTTCTGGGGTAGGTTTTAAATGTGAAATCAATGATATAAACATGTTTGTTCTGATAAATCACCAAGTAAATTACCGTCCCGGTGTGTGGTAAATCGAGTTTTATGTGTTATTTACCCTGGAGAAGACGGCCTGAATAGGACGTCAAAACGTCGGTACGCAAAAATACATTTGCCAAAAGAGCTTTTATAAATTACCCTTTGCATGAGTAAACACGATCATGTTATTCAGCATGTCCAATGTTTCGAAGTAAATCTAAATAAATTGGTGCAACATTTGCGAATTGGAGTCCTTATCAAATTACTTAGCCAAAGTACCAATGGTTGCATGCCAGCGAACGTCAATAAAATGATTAGATTTCGCAACTATTTCTAGTCTGTACCCAAAAAGTAAGTTCGTTGATCACTCCCAACTCAATCAGTCATTGTGAAAATCGGTCAACAATATCCCCTAAATGCTAAAACAAACAACCTAATGTACCTGTTTGTCTGTTGCAGCCATTCGATCAATGTTAATTCCTCCAAAAATATCATTTTGTAAAATGCCACTACCAATTTTTTCATTCTCTGTTCGTTACAAACTAACAATAGCCAAGAAAACGGAATAGGGTTGTACAAAAACGCGGTCACCGAGTGACCTTTGACCTTGGAAGCGACGGATAAAACCCGAGTTTCAGTATATTTTTATCGCGATTCTGACATTAATTATTAAACCCAAGCGTTTATTGCCCCATAAATTACCTGCTGCTGCAACAAAGTGACTCGCTGCAAGATATCCAAAATGGACGTCGTTTGAAAGTTGTTTTGTACCTAATGGGAGCTTGTCGACGCCTGCTACATTTGTTGGTTTTGTTTCTTGTTGCGAGGAAGTCAAACAGCATAAGTGGTAGAAACGTATGAGTTTGAATAAATTTTGGTTCGGGGGAGCATTGGGAAAACAATTAAATACATTCTCGTTACATACCAAATACCACATATTTTCGTACATATAAAATCTGGCGGTTTAATTTTTGCCTTGAAAGTAAACGGGTCGATTGCACATTGCCATGTCGTATTTTCATCCTATACTGTTTAAGAGTTACATTGACGTTTTTTCACCTCTTTAAAAGTAGAATAAAAAGTTTTCTTTGACACCAATAAATTTTACAATTTGCTTTAAAATTCTGCGAAACAAAGTTGTTGCCACATTTCGTTAAACGCATCGCACGCCCCTTGTTCGTGTGTAATATCCTAAATCACAGACTTTTCCTCGTCTGAAGCAAGTTACCAAACTCAGCTTGCTTCGACTCAAAAATACCATGCAATGACTGGAGATCATATTGCCGTCTTGAAACTGTTTTACCGATGCGTGGATCAGTTTATGGTAAATATTCAGACCCCTATTAATGTACTTTGTTGCCCTATTTATACGCTTTCGTGTGCATTTCTCAACAGGCACGAGCCTCAAACAAAATCCCATTCTACAAAAACCGAAATAACAACCTTGGCCGCAAATCGTAAAACAAAACAAACAACTTGTAAAAACCCTACTGGAATTTGATATCGAAAGCGCCGGCGGATTAAGTTTAATCTTACTACTGCGAATTTGGGAGGTCCAGTGTCGCCTTACTGGTGTCCGGGCCGCAAGTCGGGCCGTCCCGGGTCTTCAGGGGCCGAAGATGTAAAATTATCGGCCCTGATTTGAGCATTTGACCTGCGACTGGGAGGAAACTCGAGAAGCGAAAATACGCGTCGCCGCACAAAAAACGCCGGCGACGCAGACGCGCATGGCCCGCTTTCATCGCGAAGACAGTCAATTTGCGAGTTTGATGTTATGCGGCGTAAAAACCAGAGCAGGTTAAATTATTTTGTAGTGTTTTACAGTTGGTGGGATAATTAATGGCAGATCATATGACAGAATGGGGGATTAATGGAAAATTAGTTTTAAATTTGTTAAGGCTGCATTAAATTTGTTACGAAAAAGTATCTTATACGCGTCCGCTATTTGCTATCGGTATATAGGCATTTCAAGGTTTTATTTTACTTTGTATTATACTATTAACAAAAAAAAAACAAGTTAATGAATGAAAGCCAATTGTTCTTCAAGGTAACCTATATATTTGTGAATAATCGGTACTTGTTTACTATTAGTGTGGAGCAAGTTGCGAGATCAGGCACATTAGGCTATACAACAAGGTTTAAAAATTATTGGAATCTCAAGGTTTGAGCCAACCTTCTGTTTAGAAATCAAACACATTGAAGTCATTTTCTGGCAAATAGGTTTCAGCAAGTTTTCAAACTTTTGTTTCGACATTGAATTTTTAAATAGTGCTTGTGATACAGGATTAACATCAGCATACTAAACAGAATTACAATATCTGGTATTTACAAAGCAAAAACACAAGCTGTCAGTAGTTAAGTCAATATGGCAACGGCCGCAGCGTCTTCATCGACGCTTCATCAACAGGGGAGCGTCGAAACACGGACCTCTCCAGGATCATCTTCACCACCGTCCGCTCCCAGTAGTCTATATTGGAACGATGTGAAACGGGAGCCTGCCGACCCGGATTTATCGTATCGCAACACTTCTGTAACCGATCAGTTCCAAAATGGCGTTGTCGACGAACCGTTTCAAGAAAAGGCCAACTCTCTGATGGGAAACCATACGATGCCATACGACGCACCTTCGGCTTTTCAAAGCACCAACCCTCTCTCGTATCAAAATTATCCAAAGCGTCATGATGCGTACGAGGCAAATCACAGCCCTGTTTTGGTGGTAGGCGGAAGTTCTATTCAACATGGTTCAAGTGCTCCGGATTATTGTAATGCCGCGTTTGGGAGACCGAATCTTCCTCGATATTCGATGGAGGCTCCTCATTTTTCGTTCCAGTCTCCTGCCGAGTCTATGAGCAACTTCCAAAGTCGCTACGGATTTTATTCAGGTACGTCCTCCTGAAGGTTTTATGGTTTTGCTTCAGAATATTTTGTCGATATCTCGTCTATCCGGTTGCGTACAACGAGATAAAGGAAATCAAAATTATCAGAAAGATTTTATTCATATCTACTTTTTCTGAAAAAGCAACAAAATGTTTGCGTTAGTCTTACACCAAACTTCGTATTTCTCTTGGCGGTATTGCTGTGTTAGAATGTGCTGTTATAAATGGATCTTAAGCTTAAAAACAAAGGGCTGTGCGATAACAAATATACTACTGGAATTTAAAACCTTCTTCGGGGTAATATAAGTAAAAATTGGATGACAAACTCGGATCTGCATAATTGGAGCCCCAATACTCAGGTCATGGGGTTACATTAATGTGGCTTTAAACCTAAGTTTGTGTTTTAAGGTGCGACCAATTTTCCCAACGTCAATCCCCAACACAACGCAGCAAACCGCAGCATGATGAACAACTACAGCACCGTGTTTCCCCAACACCGGTTTAACGCATTCCCGCAAACTCCAACTAATCCCGAAAAAACGTATTTCCCGCAAGAAATCGGCGCCGATACTCCCGAACAGTTAGCCGAGGCTCTTTATGACGACGCCGATTCCACAAGCGACGCGGAATTAACGCCGCGCTCGGAGACACAGACCCAACAAGCCGGGGAACAAAATGGCGCTAGCGGCGCGGGATCTGGGAATCCACCTCAAGTTACGACCACGAAAGGCAAGAAAAATCGAAAACCCAGAACCATCTACACGAGTTACCAATTGCAGCAGCTTGTACGGAGGTTCCAGCGCACTCAATATCTTGCTTTACCAGAAAGAGCCGAATTAGCTGCGTCGCTCGGAGTCACCCAGACACAGGTGCTGTACAGCCGCATTGTGAAATCACGCCTTCCTTAAGCCTGCTAGGATTAAGTCCCGGGGGCTGTAGCCTGTTATTTTGGCGTTCCTCGCCACCCAGATACAGGCCCAGGTGCGCGACAAACTTGGGGCCAAAGCCAATTACAATAGGAGACCGGATCTCATGATCCACGACGTGATTTTCAGGACCACGTCGCTGAATATAAAGTGTTGATAATTGCTAGCATATGCTTTACTATGTAACAAAATTGACGTGGCCATACTGGTGATTACAATATAATATTGATCCCTGTATTGTAAAGGGCAGACGTTTCCATAAATAAAACCAGAACAACCTCATAGGTTTGAGTTCGACAAATAATATTTTAAAAACCAATTGGAGTTTTTGCCAAAAACATCTTTTGTCTTATTATCATGTTTACATGTTCAGCAAAAATGTTGGCAACTTCCAAAGCCCTATCCGGTTCATATTTTCAACAAAATTGCAGTAATGTAGATAGTTGCCAGGGACAAAACATATGAAAGCATAAAACTTAACAGCCTAAATTATCAACAAGAAATATATATTTTTCAGCAATAGACTGTAAAATTTTCTAAATGTTACAAAGTTAAATTTCGAAAACTACACCTGATATTGCTCAACTAAACAAACAAACAAAATGTCAAGTAAACGCTAAAGTTTAAAAGCCAAAATACGCTGTTCCCCAAATTAAATAAGTCTAATTCTTTTGTCTGAAAATCNGCCAGGGACAAAACATATGAAAGCATAAAACTTAACAGCCTAAATTATCAACAAGAAATATATATTTTTCAGCAATAGACTGTAAAATTTTCTAAATGTTACAAAGTTAAATTTCGAAAACTACACCTGATATTGCTCAACTAAACAAACAAACAAAATGTCAAGTAAACGCTAAAGTTTAAAAGCCAAAATACGCTGTTCCCCAAATTAAATAAGTCTAATTCTTTTGTCTGAAAATCTCACGTATGTTACAGGCTATTGTGAACAACTTTCGCTAACATCCCTGCAACAGGACTAAACATGTAAAGAGAACGTTCTAGAGTATATAGGCCGCCTCTAAATAACATAATCAGCAGGTAATCGGTTGGGCCTCCAAGACAATTGAGTCAATTTCTCTCTATTAAGACGATTTGCCTAAAACGGGGTCTATTTGGCACATTAACTTTCACCAGCTGATTAGGGTCCCATTAAGAAAAGATGAGCGCCAACCTTTCTATGGAGTGAAATTATAGTTTATGAGGGAAGTTGAAGGAAAAACCACACGAAAATCGAATCCAATTGGTCGAAACGTTTTGCGTAAATTGGAAATTTAATCAATTTGAAATTGGGACAGATTTAGTTAATTTAAAACCATTGTGTAGGATGATCTTTCTTTTATTTTCGGACTATGGAGTTCAACTATTTTGCAAATTTTAGTTTAAAACGTCTGAAACATTTACTTTTCTGGGTTTTAGTTTGTAGCAAACTTATTGTTGGTCTATTTTTAGTAACAAAAGACACAAAATTTCATTCAAAAACAATTTTGGCAACCAAATAAACAAAACAATTTTGACTAAAAAATGAGTAAAATACATTGAAACTACAAACAAAAATTAATCGGATTTATTAAAATAATATTCTTTGCAGCTGAAATGCAGGAAACATAAAGTTACTTCCATTAAATTATTTTTTCCGCTTTGGAAATCGGCGTCGCTTATCAATTTCTCACGTGGCTTGTCATTAAAAAGTGAAATCCGAATCCGTTTGCATCAAACAATTTTCTCATGAAACATAAAACCCTTTTATGGCGACATCCCGGGATGAACGAAACGTTTTAAGACCACGTGAATAGCCCCCTCCCCTGAAGCGAAGTCGGGTTAAATTATTGATAACCCCCAAACCTGCTACTCCTCTGTCCGTCTTGCAAACGAATTAACCCTCGGTAATTTGACACTTCAACTTTTATCTATTGTTCAAGGAAAGTTTCAAAACCTTTGGACCAAGCTGAACACGCGTTTTTGTGTAAAATTGAGCATTAAGAACAGATTTATGAAGGTTGTTTGAAATGTCTTTAAAAATTTAAATTAATACTTTTGCAACTTTTAAAATTTTTGCGTTGCATGGAGAAACAACTTTGATTTTCGGGAAAGAAAGGGCAAATAATCACTCAAACCAGAATCATTTCGGCTGACAAAA
>QXVZ01026431.1:0-13773 GCA_008931825.1 Phallusia fumigata
ACTGTTGTCAGGGTAACATTTATTGCATTTACAATGCAGAAATTAGGAGCGTGTTTTATTGAACAAACGTTATCCCGCAATGTTGCACAACGACCAGCCACAAAAAAGCGGAACTAATGTTGTTCCAAAACGTCGCTCATACCGGAAATCACCAAAAACAAAAGACAGGCGATAAATATATTTTGTTTTTCTACGCCAACAAAACTAACTGTTCTTGCAACGAAACAATACAAGATTAGCAATATACTATTACCAACAAACTGCAACTTAACGAGAATGTTGCCAAAATCTATGCGACCTGGCCCTTTCTACGAAATACGAAATCTAATGTGCTCTATTCGTCAATTCGTTCAAAGCTAATGCGCCAAAGTCACTCAAGAGAGTTACTGCAGCGTGATTGGTCTTGGTACTGTGACGTCACAAATAGAACAGAATTGCCTGCGCGGCAAAACTTTACATGTACTGTGGCTTATCGTAAGTTACACTACACACATTTGTAGCTATCATTTGTGCAAAACACAATTAAATTCTACCCCTTACCATGTAATAAATCCAAAGACAAGATCATTTTGAAAGATTTATCATGCATGACGGTTGTAGCTTTTTGTATTCACCGGTGCGGAACTGATTCCCATTCAAAGTTTTTTTGTGGACAATAATCAAAATATAGATAGCAAAAGGTTCTTACTGCTTTCAGATTGTAGCAAATTCGTCTTGAAATGAAACGGGTACCACTTGTTAATTTGAACGTTATTGGTACCAGACCGGAACCTGTGGTGCCCGATGGTGTTTGGATTGAAGTTCAACCACATATTGCAACAAACGAAGCATCTGTAAGTTGTTGTGTCTAAACCAATAAGTTCAGATCTGAAGGTTTTTTGTGTATTTTGTTTCATTTAGTAAAGTTTAATTGCAATTAACTTATGGTGTTTGACAGTGTAAAATTTTTGCTTTAAGCACAATGCGGAACTTGAAGAGCAGAGAATTCTTGAAGCCAACAGAGATAAAACAGAAAGACTGAAAAAGTTCCAGAAAGATGTGAAACGTCGAGTGACAAGAGCTGCTTACTTGCAGAGAAACAATGTTGCAAATGTGGAAACAAAGCAGGTGAGTAAAGCAATAATATTGATGAATGACCGAAGTTAGTTATATGTGATTGTAAAACCTAAATAATTTTGATTTTATGTTATTAGATGGAACATGAAATTGACATGTTATACCGAAGTGCATCTGCTGCTGAAAAGGCCACACCAAAAAAGAATAGATGTTCCTATAATGTCAATCCTATCACAATTGATTGTTCTGGAAAAATTTCAGCAGTGGAGTTGCCCAATTCAGATATTTCAGAAAAAGTATGAATTTTGCTCTAAAATATGCCCATTTGTTGATGATTTGGATAGTTTCATAACCAGCCAATTTAGACACAGGCAGTTAGGTATTTATGGTCTTTGGTGTGTTAAAAGTGAGATTAAATGTATTCCATACATACAGGATGTTCTCAGACCATGTTTTTAAGTTTTGCTGCATTTAGTTGGTCTTTAGGCCAATTACTTAAATTTGTCCAGAATATTTGTAAGCTGGGTTATGTGCATCACTAGTTTGTGTAGTGTCTTGTGTGGCAAAAAACTTCAGATAAGTTTGTCATTGTGCTTGTTTTAATAGAGCATTCCAAGGCTGGATGAAAAATCACAAGAGCATGAAGTTTTGGTAAGAGAAGCAAGAAAGCGTCTCATACGAAATCTTATTGCTCCTCTGAGTAAACCTCCTGAATCATCAAATGACGGTTCGACAAAGTTGCTTTTGCCAGGTGGAGTTTGGGGAACAAGTTCAACCAGAGATGTGAGTTTCTACACTTACATTTTGTTGGTCCGGTAATTATGTACTGTAATTGTACATGTATGCAGTGTTTTATACCAAAACAAGCTGTGTTTATCTGACAAACTAAGCCAGGTAACAACACAAATAAAACACTGAGGGGTGGTTATTAAGTCATAAAAATATTTTAGGTAAGCAGACCAGAACTGCAATCAAAGTAGTGGTGTGTCATGTTGTTTTTGTGGGTAATTGTTTTTTTTTGATTATTTTTATTCTCATTGTATCAATAGGGTAATAAATCCAATTGTATCATTTTTTCGCTAAAATTTTGTGTAACTCTTAATCCCAATACTGATTGCTTGTTTTATGTCATCATAGAAATCAGCAGCAAGAGCTGGGTCAGAAGATTTTACTGAAGACAAAGAACCCCACATTGCTAATGAACAAGACCACGAAGTACAAACTGTCCCTGCAGTATCAGCTCCGGATGATGTGGCTCTTACATCTGTACAGGAATCAATTGCCCATGGTAAAGAAAACTGCCTGGAAAAGTTATTTTTCTTAATTTATACTTTAAACATTAACAATTTCATTTAACACTTTGGCTGCAGAACAACACATGTTAATGGTTGACCAGTTTACGAAAAAATGCCACCCACATGCATATGTACGGATATGGTTTAGTGTTTGTTTTGCAGTTCTGAGTCAAGGTTTGCTACCTTTGCAGTTGGATACCATGTTTTGATAAGTCAAGTTGAAACTGGTTGTTTGGGCCAATCAGATGTGCATTATCCCATGATTCCAAAATTACCATAAATAAACTAAATATTAAATTTAAATATTCCATTACCAAATTTTTGAATTTATAGTTTAGTTATCATGGGTAAATTGGGCAACGAAAAAAAGCAAAACCTGTATAAATGCCCACCATAGGACAATCCCATTTGGTTGTGCAGTATTGTTATTAACATCAGTTGTTGCTCAAGGTCTTTCTTCCAAACTTGTTGAACTTGAGAAGCACACTGATATTTCTACTGCTTCAAATGTGCAAGATGGTGCAGGGGACAACTCACTACACCTTCCACCCGCTCATGTTTCTTCAAAAATACCGAGCGTTGTTCATTTCAACATAGACTCTCAGAACTGGAAAAGGTATTACCTTGATTTAACTTACTTTTAAAAGCGACTGGTAGTAGCTACGTCTCAATAAACATAAAATTCGTGTTGTGTTGCAGTTCTGGCTGTTAAGTTGCAAAGCAATGTTTAATACTACTTTGTAATAATCACTTGTAATTCTGCAGTGAGATGGTTCAATGCAATGATATTCCAGTGCAAGCTCATCATGTGAGCAAATCTGCAGAGGCTGGAGACATGCCGTTAAGGATATCTGAAAATATTGCGCCGCGAAGGTTTGGTGGCCGCAAGACACAGCTTGGAGGTATTTGAATTTTATTTATTTAACTACATATTTAAAACTTTCAAGTCTGGAAAGTTTAGTACTAAGTGAATGTAAATAACTTAAGATGGGCCAAGGTAAACCTGCAAAATGGGCACTGAGCATATTCATTTTTTGATCCTCACTGCTTGGCCAAACATAAGGGTTGCAGTTTTGGCCTTGTAATGTAACGTTTGCCTTTCTTGCAGCGGTTCCATTTTTTTACCAAATCTAATTTATCCACAATAGGAAGATACAAGCCAGTACTTGTGTATAAAACATATTCTACGTTTCAACAAATGCTGCTGACCTATTGAGAATATTTAAAACGATTGCGCGGAAACTAATTTATCCATTTTGCTAGTTCTTTCGCAATCAATATAAAACAGTGATATTCTCAGTTAAATGCCCACCTGCTACACTGCCATTTCACACGTGGTTAGTTTGATGGAGTACAAATGAAGCCATGATGTTCATATCGATTAATATTAATTTGAAACATGCGTATTAATTATTAAAAAATACTACTTTTTTAAAGAAGTTTGTGCGCTGGAATGTCTGAATAACCTAAAGCATGTCAAAATTTCGAAACGGTATCGTTTTTAGTTTCCGCGCAATCGCAATGTGCGCCAGTTTCACTCTGGTGGTAATTACCACAATCAAAAACCATTGCTTTATCACCTGCAGTTGAATGTTGCAAACCACCGGTACTTCACCCGGGTGCTGTCGAACTGGATGAGCGAAAAGCTAATCAGCGAGCAAGATGGTTATCACGACGAGTGTTCGCGGATGCAGAACGAGAAAGAACCAGGGAACAGGCTAGAATGCGTGATCACCAACAACGTGTTGAAAGGTAAGGGATTTCCCAAAGCTCACTTCCAGTTAACTTAATGCGCAATTTTTAACAAAACTGAATCTATGTGGGCAGCAAAAAAAGGAAACATCATTGTAGAAGACGTTCTTCTGCAAGGATAAAAAATAAAACTTTTTTTGGGGGGAGGGGCGGTTAACTAATTTGTATGATTTCAGTAAAACGCCACATACAAACTACAGGTAGCGCAATTATTCCAGGTCAATTTTTCTTTCCTTCAGGCTTCGGGAAGCTAAAGAGCGCGAAAGGGCCGAAATCGAACAAAAGTCACGTGATCAAGTTGACGCAGTCCGGATAGCTGAGGAGCAACTACGTCAGCAAGTGAAGAAGGAAGAGCGACAGCGTACGAGAGCGAAGCAAACAAAAGAGCGCAAGGAAAAACAAGACTTAAGGTAAAACGAAACAGTTTCAGGCTTCGATCAGTCCAGCGTTTTTCAAACGTTTTGTCCCGAAAATGTCTAAATATGATGACGGTGTTCTACACTAATAGTTTTTGACGAACTCTGGCAGGGCGCTCAAGTTCGATAAGAAGGATGATCTTGTGTTTGGGCCGCAATAGTTTGTATTTTAGGTTTAACTTACAACAGGGGTCAGACAATGTTATGCTGAACCTAAACTTTATCTGTATTTTTCAAAAAAACTTTCTGCGGTAGGTTTCTCATGCAATGAAAAATGTTTTTGTACATACATCTTTGTGTTGTTGTGATGTAAGTATTCACTCTGTGACTATGATGTCATACCAACATTATATTACCATGTGGCGCAAAAAAACTTTTATGATGACAACAGCGTTTGTCGAAACGTAGAAAATGAAAGTAAAATTTGATCTTAGGTTTGTGAGAGCGATGAAGTCTCAGCTTCGGGAAAGAGTTGAGCAGAACAAGATGGAATTGCCACCACTGTGTATGTGCGCATCGACTTTTTGGCAAACGGATCCGGATACCTGTGCTAATAACTGTTTGTTCTACAGAAATCATGAAGGTGGGTTGAAAAAAATGTTCTGATTTTGAAACAAATTATTTGTTAAATATGTTCGTAATATTTAGTGTTGCTCAAATGTCCAACAAGCAATACAGTGCGTTTTTTTATTTAATGAAACTCTGTAAAGGTAAGCGAGGATTCTGGAGCACAACATTTTAGAGTGGTTTATCGAAAAAAATTCAAGCCCTTTATAAGCACAATTTTCTATCAATCGCCTCGCTTGAAACATAACGTATTGGGTTTGCATGTATCGATTACCATCATGATAAGTGTCCGTTACAATTCCTTGTCCTACATAACCCAAAACATGTTTTTTTGATATTTGTCCCTAGCTTATGCCAAAGCACTTGAGGCTGTCCTCCAAGCAGTTGAACGGAACATGGGCCCGTTTCACAAAGATGCTCTACAAAGAAGTGCGATTTCCCTATCATTGGTTGGCGATTCCGGACCAACACCATTTTCAGCACGTCGTTCAACCAGTGCCCGTTCCCAATCCACGTCAAGTCTTTCTGTTGGAAAATTATAGTCCTCTAACATGTTTGTAGTAGAACTTTATGTCTAGTTTTTGAACTTCAGAGCGAAATAAAATATAGTCTACACTTGACTGTGCAGTGACTTGCTTGACAGCAGTTGTTAGGCGAGGAGTTGGCTGACAGTGGAAGCGTCAATCCATTATTGGTCTGTTCCGCAGAACAAATGCTTCACAAAGTATCAAATCGCGGTTTCTACGAACGATTTCGCACGCGTATTCCGAGAATTAGCCATAAATGGCGGCAAAACCAATTTGAACCAAACAGATTTGTAATGCCATTGTTGCCAACTGATAGGTTAACTTTGCAATGGAATGTGTTTCACGTACATTTTGACCAGTATGTTTATGCGGTTTGATGCACTTTACAGCCCGGAAAGATATAACATACATTGGAACCAAAATTTTTTCACGCGAATGTGTATGATTTTTATGTATTTTTACATGCCCTGCAATTCGCTGTAGCGTGACGAAGTAATTATTGCGAAGAAATCTTAAGCAGCAAGAGGTTCCTGCTAAGTTTAATAAGTTTTGAGCTGAAGTTATTGTTTTTTTTTCATGCCTGACAACCGTTTAACCCAAATTTTTGCGTGAGTTTATTTTATTCCTGTTTTGAACGTGAACAGAAGTATATGAGTCAACCTTACCAGTTGGTTAGCCTATTTTCCAACTTTGAGATTTTCGCCATGTAAGTGAAACAGATTTTTTTACGCTTGAATTTGGCTATCTTAATACCTGCCTGATGTGCAAAAGTTTTCGTGGTAATGGGTAGTAAGCTATTGTTTGGTAAAATAAATAACAAAGGTTGATTTTTTAACATTCCGATCTGGAAAGCATTTTACTGTGTATGTAGCGTTCTAAAAATTATTGTGGGGAGTTGTATGGCCTTGGTATAAATTAGTGTCACCAGGTTTGCTGAATCATTCTAAGCCGCTTCGCTTTTTCACATTGAAGGTGAATATTTGTGTGCATGCAATCCTTTATAAGTCATGGATAGACTATGGATACTATGTTTATCAACACCTGTTTTACCATACGTTATCACAATTTATAATTACACACGATATTGTACTGCCTGTATATACATTTTTTTTACTATTTCAATCATTTGCAATAAGTAGGCTTTTAACTACTAAACTATGTATTGTCTATGTTTCTAAATTAAGTTTTAATTTTGTAAAATTTTTTGAATTTACAATGTCGAAATAAATAAAGGTAGCTTTGTAGGTTCTTCTTGAAATTTATTTTCACATTGCGCCTGGAATTTTTTCTTTGATTGCAACCATTTTTACAAACAAATGCTAAGAAACACACCTGCTCTTAAAAACCTTTTTTATTGATTGGGTACATACCCAATAATTTTGCTTAAAAATGTGTGTCATTCTTTACTAAGGAGTAATAAAAGTGTGGTGTGAAATATGTTAAATTAGGAAAATATCCAAGGACCTCTGTTTATACATCAGGTATGTTTGGCAATTAATATTGCATTGCCTAGGTTACTTTAACTTTCTTGCTAACAGTGAATAATTGTGCTGCATTTGGAATTGGTTAATTTGTACTTTTCCCCTTTNTTTGAACCAAACAGATTTGTAATGCAATTGTTGCCAACTGATAGGTTAACTTTGCACTGGAATGTGTTTCACGTACATTTTGACCAGTATGTTTATGCGATTTGATGCACTTTACAGCCCGAAAAGATATAACATACATTCGAACAAAAAATTTTCACCTGAATGTGTATGATTTTTATGCATTTTTACATGCCTTGCAATTCGCTGTAGCGTGACGGAGTAATTATTGCGAAGAAATCTTAAGCAGCAAGAGGTTCCTGCGAAGTTCAATAAGTTTTGAGCTGAAGTTATTGTTTTTTTTTCATGCCTGACAACTGTTTAACCTAAATTTTTGCGTGAGTTTATTTTATTCCTGTTTTCAACGTGAACAGAATTATATGAGTCAACCTTACCAGTTAGTTAGCCTATTTTCCAACTTTCAGTGTTTCGCCATAGAAGTGAAATAGTTTTTTTTTTACGAGTGAATTTAACTATCTTAATACCTGCCTGATGTTTAAAAATTTTCGTGGTACCGGGTAGTAAGCTATAGTTTGGTTAAATAAATGGCAAGAGTTGATTTTTTAACACTCCGATCTCGAAAGCAGTTTACTGTGTATGCAGCGTTCTAAAAATTATTCTGGGGAGCTGCATGGCCTTGGTATTAATTAGTGTCACCAGGTTTGCTGAATCATTCTAAGCCGCTTCGCTTTTTGACATTGAAGGTGAATATTTGTGTGCATGCAATCCTTTATAAGTCGTGGATAGACTATGGATACTATGTTTATCAACACCTGTTTTACCATATGTTATCACAATTTATAATTACACACAATATTGTACTGCCTGTATATATATTTTTTTACTATTTCAATAATTTGCAATAAGTAGGCTTTTAACTACTAAACTATGTATTGTCTATGTTTCTAAATTAGGTTTTAATTTTGTAAAAATTTTTGAATTTACAATGTCGAAATAAAGAAAGGTAGCTTTGTAGGTTCTTCTTGAAATTTATTTTCGCATTGTGCCTGGAATTTTTTCATTGATTGCAACGATTTTTACAAACAAATGCTAAGACACCTGCTCTTAAAAACCTTTTTTATTGATTGGGTACATACCCAATAATTTTGCTGTGTGTCATTCTTTACTAAGGAGTAATAAAAGTGTGGTGTGAAGTATGTTAAATTAGGAAAATATCCAAGGTCCTCTGTTTATACATCAGGTATGTTTGGCAATTAATATTGTATTGCCTAGGTTACTTTAACTTTCTTGCAAACAATGAATAATTGTGCTGCAATTGGAATTGGTTAATTTGTACTTTTCCCCTTTTTAACTGGTTTTGACTTTAAAAACACTTGAATGCTTCACTGTTGTGCATGCAATCAAAACATTTTTGAGGAATTTTGTTTTTCAGTACAGCTTGAGAGTTTTTTGTACAAAAGTATTTTAAAGGGTTTCTAAATTTATTTCTGTTTACTTTCATGTATATATTGCTACACTGCAATACTCCACAGCAACTAGTCAATTGGGAATAAATAAAACCCAGTGTAATGAAGTTCATACTTTTTCGAAACTCAGTTCTATAAATTCACAATGTCTTCATATAAAATGTTAACCGTAAAATATGTGGCTTGATTTTAATCTTACGACATTTTTCCAAATTAACAAATTGTTTCCATTGTGCAAGCAGGTGTTTTGTTTGCACAAAGTAAATGGTATTGTGCTAAATGCATCAAGATATTCAAATGCCAGAACACCAATAATTATTGCGATTTAGGGTTGACAACCCAAACTTTGCCACTGGCATGACTCCTAACACATCCGCTTTGGTATCTTTGCGTCTTACTAAAAATACGTGATTTTCTTGAACCAATTGCTGTCCAATCACGAGGCATGAAAGGGCAATATGACGAAACAGGCGTTTCTCCGCATTGCTTGTCACGATTAACAAGCCGCGCTACCGTGTCAACCCAACACATGCTTAAAAGATTTAAAACTATCTTTTCCGCGAACGTTTTGATTCTAATCGCCGGGACAAGGCAATTTCTTGTTGTGGTCTTTGAAAACATGAAGGTACACTAGATTTACTACAAGGTAAATCTAATATACGGGTTAATGCTATCCTTAGTGTTTGCGCTCTGCGGTAAAAAAGCAAGAAATAAATCGTAAATAAAGCACGCAACATGCTAATGAAGCAACCTTCAGTACAACAGATACCAAGTAAAGTATCATGAAAATCTCGTATTTCACGTTATCTTTCATGATAGAAAACTCTGTCAGCTGTTGATGTAAAGTTGTATAAAGTTACAACTCCGAAATTCGACTTCGAAGTCGGAGCCCGTGTGTTTTATGGCGGCCGTAAAATATGCCCGTAAAAAAACTTGTCGGCGATCTTGCCTGGCAGTGTGTTAGTGTTTTTGCCAGCTAGTTTTGCAACGTGAATAACTTTGTCTGCTTTTGTCTTCTCAGTTAGGGTTTCAGGTTAGGCTAAAAAACTGAGTGTCATATGGGAAGCCGTTTCCATACACAAAAGCAAGCCTCCCGTTAAAGCAAGCACGAACGTTCTCCAGCAAGGTAAGAGGGAATCTTGCAGAAAAGTTTGCAGCATTTAGGTTGGGAGTACCGTTGCTGGATTTTTCAGGTTTCCGATTAGGCTTCGTGGGATGCGGCTGTAACCAAGGTATTGCTAACATGGTCGTTTCTGACCGCTCTAGGCGCGTTCTCACGTACGGCCCGAGGCTGTGAGCATGTTTGCATTAAGCCAGGGTCTTGTTTGCTCAACGCAAACCACATGAGCCTGCAAATTTTTCGCTGATGGTTAATCGCGTGATGTTTTACTTTACCACTGGCTGGCTAGCAGGCCACGTTTTTGTGTGACGACCTTATCTGTTTGCGCGGACAGTTACTGGCCGCTGTAGAGTAGATTTTACATGAAATGTTATGCCTCGTTTCGCCGAAATTTTCGCTCACCGAAGAAATGTCCATAGTGTTGTACATTCAATTATAGGCGTACACTCCCGAAAATTTTTGAGTGTTTAATTGTGTTTTGGCAAAATTGTAAAAAAACACGACTAAACATTTTAGGCTTTAATATTATTCAACAAAATTTGTAAAAAATGCAAAGATGCCTTTTACCACTTTCAGTAATTTTCTGCAATGTACTACCTTTTGTGCAGACCAAACTACAAAGTTTGTACCAATTTAAGACCACTGAAAAAAAACTGATTTTCACAAAACCTGTAATCTTTCTACCGCAAGATGGGGTTAAAGAGCCAAGCATGTTTTGTAAACCCAAACCTGCACATTTTGTTTCCTCATGCTCTGAATGTGTGTGCTATCAAAACATCCTTTTCTGTGACGTCATAATCCCAGGTTGCGAATTAATCTGCCTTCTGATCTTCGATTACGCTGAATCCTTAATGTGAGCCATAAGGTGGCGTGCTAGGTTAACATGTTGAAATTGTCCTGTTGCGACGCTATAACGCTATCACTAGTCCTTAGTAATTTACGGGGAAATGGAATTTCACACACAAATTTCCACCTCCCGTTTTCGTGGAGTGCGCAAGTGTTTCAAGGAAACGCGAATGCCGTGATGAAAGTCCACAACGCTAAGTCCACAGTTGATTGTAGGCTTGTAGGTAAGGCTTGTAAATACCTTTACCTGGAACTAATTCCCTTTTGAGTACAACAACACGACGACTATCTGTTTTACCACATGCTTTTATTGATCTACAAAAAACGTTCAAAATGTCTTCATTACTTGCATAAAAAATTAAAGACTATTGTAATTATGTGTTGTACTTTCTGGTCTTACTGAATAGAATACGTAGAAGTTATATGTTTCACCAAAAATCACACAAGCGTTTGCTTCGGCGTCATTAACTTGAGCGTCTCATTCGTTGCGCAGTTAAGAATTTTGGAACGTAAAGGGAAGGCTACAAAAAACTGGCCTGCAGCGGTAAGGCTTGAACACAACTTGCCGATAAAGTTCATTGTGATTTATTTGTCTAACGCCGGTTTGTGTATCAATTTAGTCGAGAAACGTTGTTCAAATTGCATTCAATTTTAACACACGATGGATAGGCATTTGGAAGTTGACCCTGAAGCCCTGTAATGTGTAATTTCGAAACCGTTTGTATTTATTAAATCTCCGAGCGATTTAGTTTTGCTTTTGATGTTCCAAACGGGGTTATCTGTGTCGCAAAAGTCAAACCAGCGTATAATTGGTTTCTAGGGAACGCACGTTGTTTTCACTCTGTCTAACGCCGGTTTGTTCCGCTCGTTAAAATGTCTTCAAATTTGCACCAATCATGAATTGCTATCTAAAGTTGTGTACTGTAAATTTTATTCATACGTTAAGTTTTAATTATTCCTAACATAATGTTTACACACTATGTATATTGTTTACAACCGAACTAAACGCTGTTCAAAATGTAGGGGCAGTTAAAAACACGTCTCAAGAAAATAACAATCTATTGCTACTTCTAATAAAGCAACTACAAAATTAATTTAATTTTGCAGGATTCATCCCAATCTAAAGTCCACAACTGGAAAAGAATTTCGAACGACGCCAGAGTCTCTGTGTCGCTGGGACGGACATGCTTGTAATCTATTGAACACTTCGATTAAGGTGGGCTCAATAAAGTATAGGCGCCGCGGCCGCTGTTAAACTGTTTGCTTTGTTGGGAATCCGAAATGCAGCGGTTTCCGTGTTGTTAGGGCGGAATGTGTGATTCACTGGCTACTGTTTGGTTATATGAGTTTTATTTGTGTAACTTTTTTCCGTCGTTGGTTTTTATGTGGTTTTTGAGTAAAGCGCTTTTCTCCCATAAGCAATATTTAAATTTGAGCTGAAGTTTCGCGATTACGTTTCAAATCGGTGCAAAATAAAAGCAGTGAGAATTAGGTAACTTGCCTAACGACAATCTAAAGATTTGATTTAACTAAAGCTAGAACAAAATTAATTTTTCTCTTTTCTCATTTTTTGTAATAACCTAATGATGTATTTATACCTTCTATGCATATGATCCCTGTGTACACAAGATTAGGTTTAATGCTTTAGTTTGTTCAATTCACTTCTACGTACACCCCAATTTGCGAAGTTTCCCATTTTGCGGACTAGATCGTTTCACTGTTTGTTTGTATTTTCACTCATATGATGCCAGAAAGTGACTTCAATGGACTCTGCACAAACTTTAGCTGTGTTTTGTCCTTAATGTTACGTTGACCAAGATACTAGGCACAATCCATCAATAGAAAATTGCCACCACACAAGGTGTTGTTTAATCCCAGCGGTTGATATATTGTAAGGTCCACATTCTTGAAGCTGTTTTTTGTGTGCTAGATGGTCGTGTTATAACATTTAAAACTGACCAGGCAGCAGGATATTATGTGAGGTTAGCAGAAAGTAAATGCTTCCAACAAGGTGTTTGTCTAGATTTTGTCGTGTGTGTTGCTGAAGAATTAACGTCAAACGTTTCAACATGGCTTGTGACATAGCATTTGCATACAACCCTTGCAAGTGGAAATGGTTGTCTCCGGGATTTGCCATTTGACACGTTTGTGTGGACTGCTGTAGAGAGTTACTAGGGTTGAGTCTGAAGACCCTAGAACGCCTAGAAAGCAAGAATCTTTTCCAAATTGCTTAAATTACCGCAGTTCAAGAAATCACATTGCAGCTTTTAATTTCTGTTATAACGCAGACTTCCACAGTTTCACTGTCCAACTTGGCACATCACGCCTTGNATTTTGCGGACTAGATCGTTTCGCTGTTTACTTGTATTTTCACGCATCTGATGCCAGAAAGTGACTTCAACTGGACTCTGCACATACTTTAGCTGTGTTTTGTCCTTAATGTTACGTTGACCAAGATACTAGGCACAATCCATCAATAGAAAATTGCTACCACCACACAAGGTGTTGTTTAATCCCAGCGGTTGATATATTGTAAGGTCAACATTCTTGAAGCCGTTTTTTTGTGTGCTAGATGGCCGTGTTACAACATTTAAAACTGACCAGGCAGGAGGATATTATGTGAGGTTAGCAGAAAGTGAATGCTTCCAACGAGGTGTTTGTCTAGATTTTGTCGTGTGTGTTGCAGATGAATTAACGTCAAACGTTTCAACATGGCTTGTGACATAGCATTTGCATACAACCCTTGCAAGTGGAAATGGTTGTCTCCTGGATTTGCCATTTGACACGTTTGTGTGGACTGCTGTAGAGAGTTACAGGGGTTGAGTCTGAAGACCCTAGAACGCCTAGAAAGCAAGAATCTTTTCCAAATTGCTTAAATTACCGCAGTTCAAGAAATCACATTGCAGCTTTTAATTTCTGTTATAACGCAGACTTCCACAGTTTCACTGTCCAACTTGGCACATCACGCCTTGACAGCCCTTGCAACGTCATTCATCAACGTCACAGCTTGCCGTTATTCGCGTTGAAGATTAATTGTCTCTGCCCAATCGCAGTCGGGCGATCATAAGGCTCCACTGTTGGCGCGTGGAGCAGTATAAGCTCACAGGCAGGCGTGGCTGTCGGTTAGTTTTTTTTCTGCCGTTGGATTTCACTGTGATCCGGTGCGCAGACGATTGTTCAA
>QXVZ01026436.1:0-11745 GCA_008931825.1 Phallusia fumigata
CAACCCATTTCACTGGGTTGGAGCAATGGCACATAAGTTGACTATCTATTCTGACAGAAAACAACCCGTCGCAAGTATAAATCATATTTTATAGCTTCCAATCGCTGATAACGTATACACAGGCGCAATAAATACAAACAAAACAACGCATTTCACTGAAGTCATCGCGGTATCACGATAGGATTCGACGGTAAACTGAACGGCCCAGTTCCTTTCTTGTTGATTGCCGCAACTCGAAACTGACACGTCACGGTTGACTGCAATCCGATCACGTGATACGCAGTGGTGCGTATCGAGTCGTCCCGCAATTTCCACTCTTCTGCTAAAACAACAGCGCAAGGTCACAAGTGCTGATTGTAAAATTGAGAATCAAGTGGGTCATTAAATCCACAAACGTCACTTAAATGTTTTAGCAACATACTTTGTGCGTTCAAGGGCAGTGACGGAAGTTAGATTATGAAATCAACCATGCAAAAAATGGTGCGCCGGTTTTTACAAAGGTTCTGGGAATCTTACACATTAATATTTTCTTTTTTATTGTTAAATATTTTTTTGTGATTTAACTATTGCTATTTACATTGTCTTTTGTGATTTATGTTGTCCATTTTAGTTTCAAATTGCGGGCGTTGCTCATTTCACATTTAATACGTTAACAGCCTGCTTCGATTTTTTGTCGCATAAAACTGGAAAACTTTTCACAAGCATAAAAACGTTAAAAACCAGAAAACATATTTCATAACAGCATTCGATATTACTTTTGCAAGGTACAGGTAGAGATAGCGTTTAATTTACCCGAGTCTTTGTATTCCAGGATGTACCGGATGTCTGTCAGGCAACAATTAGTCGGCGCTTGCCAGGTGATCCATACGTCACTGCCATGAACTCGAGTAACCTCTGGTGACGTAGGCGGACCAGGAACAACTGGAAAAACGGTTAAGAAATGTGTCCAGTACTTTGGATTCTTTCTATGGAGGTTTGTAAGTTCGATCAAACTGGTTATGAGGCAAGACTGGTAAACTACATTTCAAACGTAGTGATTGATTGGAAAATTTTCGGAGAACCCAAATCTCGAGTCTATAGATCAGGGATAGACAACTTATAACGGACGTGCATATAGTTCTGCACTGAACCTCAGAAATAGTGATCAAATCATTGCTTTCACCAAACACTATCAATTGCTTTTCAGAAGTGTAATTAAAGTAAGTAAATTCCTTTTTATTCATCTGAACTATTTCTCTACAAATGTCGCATTCGGTTACACTTCCATAAGTATTTTTAATGGTTGTATGTTTAACCGCTAAATATCTTCATATTTCCACACAAATGGCTGAGAGAGGGTACATGTTGGTCTGGGGCATCTAAATAACAATTAAAAAAGATTTGTTTTGGGTGCAAAAGGTCGGCCACCCCTGCTATAAGTGCATAGCAGCTTCTAAAAAATCTTTGATGCAAATCAAGCAAAAAATGTTGGTCAACTTCGGCAAATCTAACCCCAACAGGTCCACAATAGCTTTGGTGAACGCTAAAAGCAGTTCAAAGTGACCTAAGTGAATTGGTTTGCAACAAATGACCAGACTTCTCTTTTGAATCAGCCTATACTTGATGTTCAAGAAACCTAAGAGCTTAAAGCTTCACTCACCAGCTTTTGTGACGTGGCAACTGGTGACGGTTGCCCCGTGATTGTTTGTGACGACACAATCATATTCGCCCTCGACTTCAGGAATAGAGGGACGGGCAATTGTCAACGAGCACTCGCCGGTTCTGACGTCATTCGTGATGACGTGCATCGTCGATTTCTTGACATCAACACGGTCTGTAATTTTTTTTGTGACTTTGGTGATGTGACGTTTAACTTAAGTTTATAGGTGTGTGGAATCAGAAAGTTATCAGAAAATAGGTTTAGGTCATAAATACAACGGTTTGTTAAAAAACAAACCCTAAACAAATTACAGGGCCCTTGACAGCTGGTACATTGTTGCGGGGTCCGAGAGATATACGGAAGATCAGCAACTTCATTTGTTGAAGTTTAATGCACCATAAATCATCAATTAGCCTCAATTTCTATTTTCAAATATTGCTAGTATCAGAGAGTGTATAAATATGTATATCTGGTTAGATAATAGCAGTGGCAGAAGTTGCGAAGTAACGCTGTCACGTGCTGTATGACATTACGTTTCGCAACGTGGCGCCCATGAAACTTGGGTTATTACAGAATAGAGAAAATGACAAGCCGGGCTTGGAAAAATACCTCATGATACATTGTGGTTTTTATCAAAACAACACACTCGTGTTTATCTTTGGAGGACTTTCTCATTAGACCTTGCTGTGGCCTTCCAGCTTTGACGCCCTCATCTTCACGCTGAATAAAGCTATGTAGCTAATTTCTGCTTGNCAACCCATTTCACTGGGTTGGAGCAATGGCCCATAAGTTGACATTTCTGACAGAAAACAACCCGTCGCAAGTAGAAATCATATTTTATAGCTTCCAATCGCTGATAACGTATGCACAGTCACAATAAATACAAACAAAACAACGCATTTCACTGAAGTCATCGTGGTATTACGATAGGATTCGACGGTAAACTGAACGGCCCAGTTCCTTTCTTGTTGATTGCCGCAACTCGAAACTGACACGTCACGCTTGACTGCAATCCGATCACGTGATACGCAGTGGTGCGTATCGAGTCGTCCCGCAGTTTCCACTCTTCTGCTAAAACAACAGCGCAAGGTCACAAGCGCTGATTGTAAAACTGAGATTCAAGTGGGTCATTAAATCCACAAATGTTTTAGCAACATACTTTGTGCGTTCAAGGGCAGTGACTAAGGTTAGATTATGAAATCAACCATGCAAAATGTGTGCCGGTTTTTACAAAGGTTCTGGAAATCTTACAAATTAATATTTTCTTTTTTAATGTTAAATAATTTTTTGTGAATTAACTAGTGCTATTTACATTGTCTTTTGTGATTTACCTTGTCCATTTAATTTCAAATTGCGAGCGTTGCTAATTTTCCATTTACGATATCTAATACGTTATCAGCCTGCTTCGATTTTTTTGTCGCATAAAACTGCACAACTTTTAATTTTCACAAGCACAAAAACGTTAAAAACTCTAGAAACATATTTCATAACAGCATTCGATATTACTTTTGCAAGGTACAGGTAGAGATAGCGTTTAATTTACCCGAGTCTTTGTATTCCAGGATGTACCGGATGTCTGTCAGGCAACNAAACATATTTCATAACAGCATTCGATATTACTTTTGCAAGGTACAGGTAGAGATAGCGTTTAATTTACCCGAGTCTTTGTATTCCAGGATGTACCGGATGTCTGTCAGGCAACAATTAGTCGGCGCTTGCCACGTGATCCATACGTCACTGCCATGAACTCGAGTAACCTCTGGTGACATAGGCGAATCTGGAACAACTGGAAAAACGGTTAAGAAACCGGTAGTTTGGATTCTTTCTACAGAGGTTTGTAAGTTCGGTTAAACTGGTTATGAGGCTAAACGGGTAACCTACATTTCAAACGTAGGTACTGATTGGAAAATTTTCGGTTAAGCCAATACTCAACAGAAGCTATAGGTTTTGGGATTGAAAATCTATAACGGATGTTCCTGGAGTGCGGCACTGAACCTCAGAATTAATGAAAGAATAAAATCATGTTGCTTTCACCAACCATTTTCAGAGCTGTAATTAAAGTAAGTAAAGTATTTTTGTATTTAAATGAACACCTTTCACTAGAAATGCTACATCCGGTTACGCTGCTGTAAGTATTTTAAATGTTTATGTGTTTAACCGCTAAATATCTTTCCACACAAATGGCTGAAAGAGGGTACATGTTAGTCTGGCGCATCCAAATAAAAATTAAAAAAGATTTGTTTTGAGTGCAAAAGGTTGTTTACCCCTGCTATAAGTGTATAGCAGCTTCTAAAAAATCTTCGATGGAAATCAAGCAAAAATGTTGTTCTAACTTCCGCAAGTCCACAATGTTTTTGTCAACCGGAACTAACACCGGGTCGTAGCAGCCTAATTAAAATGGCTTGCGACAACTGGCTCGACTTCTGTTTCGATTCAGCTTATACTTGATGTTCCAGTTTTAGAACTAAAACTTCACTCACCAGCTTTTGTGACGTGGCAACTGGTGACGGTTGCCCCGTGATTGTTTGTGACGACACAATTATATTCGCCCTCGACTTCAGGTATTGAGGGACGGGCAATTGTCAACGAGCACTCGCCGGTTCTGACGTCATTCGTGATGACGTGCATCGTCGATTTCTTGACATCAACGCGGTCTGTAATTTTTTTTGTGACTTTGGTGATGTGACGTTTAACTTAAGTTTATAGGTGTGTGGAATCAGAAAGATATCAGAAGATAGGTTTAGGTCATAAATACAACGGTTTGTTAAAAAACAAACCCTAAACAAATTACAGGGCCCTTGACAGCTGGTACATTGTTGCGGGGTCCGAGAGATATACGGAAGATCAGCAACTTCATTTGTTGAAGTTTAATGCACCATAAATCATCAATTAGCCTCAATTTCTATTTTCAAATATTGCTAGTATCAGAGAGTGTATAAATATGTATATCTGGTTAGATAATAGCAGTGGCAGAAGTTGCGAAGTAACGCTGTCACGTGCTGTATGACATTACGTTTCGCAACGTGGCGCCCATGAAACTTGGGTTATTACAGAATAGAGAAAATGACAAGCCGGGCTTGGAAAAATACCTCATGATACATTGTGGTTTTTATCAAAACAACACACTCGTGTTTATCTTTGGAGGACTTTCTCATTAGACCTTGCTGTGGCCTTCCAGCTTTGACGCCCTCGTCTTCACGCTGAATAAAGCTATGTAGCTAATTTCAGCTTGGTGGTCTATAGTTTTCTTCACAAAAACACCCTTTACTCTATTTTTATACTTGCCTTTGCGCCAAGTTACGTGATACGGCACCATGGTGTCGAAGGCACATCGCAGCGTCATGGAACGATCCTCGATGACGTCACAGTCCTTGAGCTGTGTGCGCACGCGCGGCAGGCAACCTGTGTGGAAACGTGACGTTAGGTGGGTGTCGAATGGCGGCAACACGGTTTTATCTGTTTTCTCTTGTGGGCTAGTCGGTAAACTTACGNTGTGTGCGCACGCGCGGCAGGCAACCTGTGCGGAAACGTGACGTTAGGTGGGTGTCGAATGGCGGCAACACGGTTTTAGCTGTTTTCTCTTGTGGGCTAGTCGGTAAACTTACGTCGAGTCACTGTTGGGGAATCCCCGACCGATTTGATAATTTGTCTTCCCACTTTGTGTATCACTGAAAACAAAAAAAATCGTCAGTTCTGCGAAGAAATGAAATTATGCACGAAACCTTTGGCCAACAAACATCGGTAACTACCTTTAAAGGCTTGCTACACCGTATTCATGCTTTGTGGAAACAGTTATCAATATACAACACACATGCAAGTGGCATCGTAATAATTAAAANTGGCCAACAAACATCGGTAACTACCTTTAAAGGCTTGCTACACCGTATTCATGCTTTGTGGAAACAGTTATCAATATACAACACGAATGCAAGTGGCATCGTATTATTCAAAACCAGTCAGAGAAATAACAGCACTGACATGAACGAAGATTCAAATGTTTACGAAAGATGATTTGTCATAACTTTAGTTCAAACAGAGTTACATCAAACGCAAATATTTTGAAAACATACGAAGTATAAACAAACATTGGTTCTCACCATCGGAAGAATTAACCTTTTTGACACCTGGTGAACATCGCATACGAGCACCAACCGTATCCGTATCCGGACTTGTAGCGTTTCGCTGCTCCAGTAACGGGCCTCGTAACCCACCGTTGCCAGTTTTGCTGGGTTTGAGAGCCGATTCCGCTGATTCGCCTCTCCTGAATTGCAGGCGCCGTCTAGCGGCGGCTGAAATCTTTCTAAAACTTGATGGCGATTCGGTGCTGCTGTTGATACGCTGTGTTGACGAAAAACAATTAAAGGTTTGCAGTGCTGTATACAAAATTGTTCCTTTCATTTTGAAAACGGTAAGTCGTACGGTTGGTTAAGGCCAAATATCGGCAACCTTTTATCTTCAAAGATGGTCTTAACACCAAATGGTCCATATACAATCCTTTTTGATCGATAAATTAAAGGTGACACAACTAATGTTTTATACTGGACTGCTCCCGTGCGTTATGTGACAAAGTATTGCATCATGTCCTAACTGCAATGATTGCAACGCAAAATTGTGTTCATAACATTATTGTTGCAGAGGATATTGCAAGATGGATTACATCGTTTGTTGCAGTTAGGGTAAAATTGTTTTGAAAACACTTCTTACCCCAACAACATCCAGAGACGGTGATTTCATGAATGGCTTTCTCTTATAACTGTTGTTAGTCGGAAATTTCTCATCAGATAACTTCTTTGACGACCCTGAGTAATTAACGACAACCATTACAGACTTACGCAATATCCCTTGAAATAACGTGACCTTCGAATACTAAACCCTGAATGTAAGAACTATTTTTCCACAAATCAACACCAATGCACCTGCACGTGTCATTCGTTTACCTTACCTTTTTTTTACTATATGGTAATATAACGCAAGTAAATTTCGACATTTCTCACATTTTTGCTGCTGAACGTAGTTTAGCTCAGAGAAACTCATTTCTCTTTACCTGATTCCGCTTCAACTGACCCCGACTTTTTCAGGATACTTTTCGGGGGTTTCCTAGCATGGGGCTTGGGTGACGATGGCTGGGGGGATAAAGGGTGGAGCGGGGGCCGCGTCCATATGCCGGGGTGAACGCAGCACCCAGCTGTGGGGCTTGTATTCTTTTCGTCTGTCAAGCTTCCTCGGCTGGTTTTTCGCAGAGGGCTTGTCACTGTCAGGACTTTACTGCGGAAGCATCGGATTGGTTTGTACACCAAAAGAGCCTAAGCAATGCTTCTAATTGCTACTAAGTGTTTTTACACCTTCATAACAGTTATAACAGGAAAAATAATTAATTTTTAGTGCTAACAAAGATTTTAATTTAAGAATATTTATTTGCATGAGGCAATTTTTTTTTGAGCGGCAGCTAAAATCCTTTTAATCCAAGCCATCAACTAATTGGTCGGTTACTTGTTCTTAACTTAGTTATTCTTGTACCTCGTGTCTCCGTTTGGGGTCTCTTTGGTTGGAGAACTTTCTTCATTCTAAAACAAAAACTTGCTGTCATGTGTGCGTTTCCTGAACGCACATGATTGTTTAACGCTTTATCCCCGGCGTTAGATAATTTTACCAGTTAATTCCTGGGATCTTCCCATAACTTGTTTGCGATGTTTTGATAATATCGCAATGTCTGGTTTTTGCTAACTGATACAGTTGTATTTTATTAAATCAAAGTCTACCAGATCGAGGTATTTCGGTCTCTGCTCTGCTGCGTCATCTGGCGGGCATGAATTTTGAGGTTCGGATTCAAAAACATCTTCATCTGATGGAGGGCAGTGCTGATTGGTGTAGACCTCGTCTTCAAAGCTTACCTAAAAACATCGTGTTCGTCACGTGGATCAATTGGTTAACCGGTGGGTTTTGATTGAATTTGACAGCAAGTTGTTTAATCTAGTTTTGCAACAACTCACTTTCTTTCCAATGGACGAAAGTTTCTTTCTAGTACCCTCCTTTGATTCTTCAGGCAATGTCAAACCTGCGAAGGAAAGCAAAATTAGTCAGGTTTTGCCTTAAAGCCTTTAGTATTCAGACTTTACAGTAGGGTACCAGTTTTGTCTGTTATGTTTTTGTTATTTGTTGTCATGGGTAAAATACACCCTAATGGGATGTGGTCACAATACTTCGGTTGCCAAACTGTGTTGGGGTTGGTGATCCTAATCGGAAAAGTAGGTTTATGTATCTTGTTTGTTGTGTATATCATCCAGCCAGTTCATAACTTTGCTTTACCAAGTTTGTTAGTTTTCACAGATGAAATACAAAATTAATCGAACAAGAACGCAGTTTTAGACAATAATTAAGGCTGCATAATACAGCAAGCAGACCAAAAAAAGCGGGATTTTTATTAAAAAAGAACTACTTGTTGTTTGTGGAGCAGTCGAGATATTGTTGAGCTGAAGGGGTCGTTCCATCGATCCACTAAAACTTCGCGATTCACTGAACATCTGGCGTCTTCTCACTGCTACTGACTCTGTGGGTGAAGCAGCTTGAATTCGAACAGATGGTGCCGAGTCTTTGAAATACATCTGCCAAGTGGAGGATCTGTTACTGGTTAGTACCATACTGCGCATTAGGAACTTGGTTTGTGTGTTTAAAAGTTTCTACACAAAAGACAGAACTCCATAGCACGGTAAAAACGAAAAAAGGGGCTCCATGGATCTAAAATAAGGAAACAAGTAAAGACACGTCACGTGAAAAAACGACTGACTCCTAATTGTTTGCCTTCGTGGTTCCTTACAGAACTCGCGCAGGAATTTCTGCTCCAGGCGCGCACATTACAACTGTGATAATGAACTTATCTGCAACTTAACATTTCATCACCTGATCCAATAAAAAAGTGGAACCAGTGTTTGACATGTTTGAAACCCACATACGAACCGTTCTAACGTAGCGATCATCCTCTGAATCAGTGTTGCTTGTTGAAGAAGTGACGTCATCGTTTGCAGGACGTGGAACAGTTAGTGACGTGGAGTCGAATTCGCCTTGCAGCAAAGAGGGAATCGAACGAATGATGGTTGACGACTTTGGACTCACGAGCGACCTCTGGAGGATAAAAGAGCGCAATTTTAAACCTATTTAAACGATAAAACGCCTAAATCAATGGTTCCTTAACGGTGTTTTACGGTGCTCCCAAGCTTATCGATGCAGTCCCCTTTTGCCTATTTTGGAACTTTCCGCTTCCCTACTAGACGGAAGGTGATATAAAGTTAAATCAAAAGGTCTAAAACCACTGGTCTATCTAACAAGAAATACTGCACTTATTACGAACAAATTAACTATAATGTGGAAATTCCTGCCCTTAACTCAACAATATTATCCTCGGATGGTAACCACTGTCCTTGGATCTTTATGTTTTACCTTGAAAAACTTACATAACCTAGTGAGCCAAGTGGCTCTGGTTAAGACGGTGGTTCCCAACCAGGAAGGAATTTGATGAGTTAAGGAGAGGAATTTGCACTTCTTGTATAGTAGGGGAGGAATAAAAAGTTCCAAAATAAGAAAAAGGGGGAATGCATGAAAAAGCTTAGGAACCACTGGTTTAGGACTTGCTGACTTAAACAGTTATGAAACCAAAAAGGTATTACCTGCCAAGTTCGTCGAGACTGAAAGTATTTAAGTTTTTCCGTGGCTAGCGGCACACAAGACTGCGTGTTTAACCATGCGTGTCGGCGTGCTTCCTCGGCCGACATTCTTCCGCTAGGTGTCCACTCGAGCAGAGATTCGACAAATGATTTTGCTTGGGACGAAATAACAGCAAATTCTTTGTGATTAAAACTCCAGTCGTTGTCTCGGATTCGTAGAACTGTAGCTTGGTCGCTAGGAGAATCAAGATGTTAGAATATTGAGCGATATTTCTTTAAGCGTACAAACTATGCAACACAACGTGATAGTAAAAAGATCTGCCAGAACAAAATGTAATCATTTTCGTTTATTGTAATTAAGTAGACGTTTGGACTATTTCTTATGTCATCATCAACAAATTTAAAAAATTTCACGTTTTAGGGGCCTGTTCGGTGTACCGATGGGTGAACTGTGGTAAAAAGATGTCAATGCACAACTTCAGATACCCATCTATCATGTGTTAAAATTGGAAGAAATATGGACGACTATTTTTTGACCAAAACGTGAGAACAACCACGCGTTAGACAGAAAAAAAGAACTAAATTGCACTTTATTCTATTGTTCTGGCTGTCCTTTTTTCGATTAACTTATTTTCCAAATACTGTGATAAAGTGTTTAAACCCAAACAACGTGTTGTACTTAAGCGTTATGGAAACATAGTAAAACCCATGCAACACTACTTGATGTAACAACAGGTCAGACACAGTCGTAAGAACTTGTTAGAAGCGACAATACTTCTACTTACGTGTCTCCTGCAAATGGGGAAATCCCGCTAATCGCTACATACGTCATCACTCCCACCGACCACATATCGGTGGCTGTCGTCACCATCTCTGACATCACGATTTCCGGCGCAACGAAGTCGGGGATTCCCCGGTCCCAGTACGTTGGTTCATTCTTTAAATGCAAAAAATGGATTTCTATGGATATTACGTCACAGAGCAAAAAGTTTTGCCCTAATCAATCTGGATAGTAACATGATCTAAGCCATTTATTATCGCAGACAGTTGTACAGTAAGTTTACTTTGTCCATGGAAAAGTCAGAAAAACTCTTCATGTTTGTTACTTACTGGTAATAGTTCCTTGGCGCTTGAAAAGTCGACGACTTTCAGAGTGGTCAGATCTTCTAGCAGAAGAAGATTTTCCGGTTTTAGTTTCAGGTGGACGATGCTTCGGTCGTGCAAGTAAACTAAGGCGTCGCAAAGTTGGCTGATGTAGAAGGCGATCTATGGAGAAACACTTGTTACCAATGTAATGTAAGAGATGTTTATTGTACATAGAAAACGCATTGTATTGCAAACGTTTAGACAATCGCTGTTGTCATCATCAATGCATAAAATATAGAAGTTCTCTAGCAGTTATGTTTTTAATTAGGCTCCTGTTCCAGTCCGTATCTTGTATTTGTAAGAGAGTTTTTTGTGGCGACCACTTTTGTGCAGTTGTTCGTTACTCTAATTTGCAAATTGTCGATTTGCTTTGAACTAAAATGGTTTCATTATAAAACAAAACAACAAATACAGAAAAAAAACATACATTTTCGATTTTGAAACCGAATTTTAACTTACTGTTTGTTCAGTGATTTCGTTGCTGTCGAGGAAATAATCAAATAATTCCTTCTCACATTTTTCTGTCACAATCACTCGGTATTTCTTTTCTATGTAATGGTCGCAGTAAGCCACGATGTTGCGGTGCTGAAAACTGGATTAAAAATGTCACTGAGAAAACAGATGTTTCAAGCCCCTTGGTCACAAAAAATCCAACCTTACCTTCCCAAAATCTTCACTTCGTTATCGAACATTGCCGCACCCGCTCCCCGCCTCTTTACAAATCTTGCTGCAAACTTCTCTGACGTCAGTTTTGACGTCACCGACTTCACGTGCGAAAATGATCCAGACCAGATAACGTCGTTGATGATGTAATCATCTAGAAGTGTAAAAAAACCTGATGAAACCAATTTTTTTTACTTGACTAGACTAATGCGATAAGCTGAAGTTTTTGAATTATAGCCGGTAACTTTTACTAGCTACTTATGCGTGCATCCGATCTTTACCCGAAGTTTTGAGTAGAATTGGAGTAGAAGCTATGTACACCCCTCCTGCATAATGTACCACGCTAATGTTAAAATGTGCTTAATATCTGGGTGGCAAAATCAATTGCCTTGTGGTCAGTTTTTGTGGTTGATGGCGTTAGCGACTCTTCGGTAAGAGTTATGTGTGTCGACATCGCTTTCTAGTTTAACTTTAAAGCTTGACCGCAAGACCTGAGTACTAAAAATAAACAATAACACCGCAAATTTCACCTTTAAGATTTCTTTTCGCAATACTGGTGTACGATCTCTCGTCATCCGAAGAATCGCCCCATTCAGCGCTACGCACCACGCTCAATTCCGCTTTGCATATGACGTCACC